>PVLC010002853.1:78468-105968 GCA_004027655.1 Graphiurus murinus | reverse complement strand
CATACTAGGCAAATCTTCTACCACTGAGCTACAATCTCAGCCCCAATTTTTTTAATTCAACAACTATTTGTTGAGCACCTTTTGGAGGTCACAAATGATGCTGCATTTTGGGGGGAAATGCAATGGTCCCTGTCCTCTTGAAGGTTATGGAGTAGTCAGCGAGACACACACTAAGCAGTCATGCACAAATGGATAAATATAGCCATTCCTTAGTATCTACAGGGGTTTTGTTCCAGGACTCCCCCCCCCCTTGGGTACCCAAGTCCCTGGATGCTCAAGTCCCTCATATAAAATGGCATAATCTTTGCATATAACCCATGCACATCCTCCTGCATACTTTAAATCATCCCTAGATTTCTCGTAATACCTGGTATAATATTAGACAATTGTTTAGGGAGTAATGACAAAAAATGTCTGCACATGTTCAATATGGATGCACATTTTTTCCTGAACCTGTTTCTGATCTGTAGTTGCTTGGATCCATAGATATGGAACCCCTGGATATGGAGGGTCAATTAGTTAAAATTGCGCTGAATCCTACAAAGAAATTGTAGAGGTTGCCATGAGAGATTACTGCAGAGAACTTAGTATAGGCCAGGGAAATCGCTTGGAGGAAGTGACATTTAAGCGTTAAAGCAGGATTTAGCTAGGTGAAGAGGTGGGGTGGGGCAGGGAAGAACACTGCAGACAGAGGGAACGGAGTGTGCCAGGGCTCTGAGGTGGAGATATTGGGACCTCCAGGAGATGGGAGGAGCCCGGTTGTGAGAAGAACATAAGAATGATGAAGAGAGAGGCACAGTTTTGAGGTCGACTGGGTGTTTTGGGAAGACTTTGAGTAAGGATACAATTTACATTTTAAGACCAGCATGGCTGCTGCAAGAAGAATGGATTGGAGGGAGGAGGGGTGAGGGACTAGAAGAAGGGACAAGTCAAAGCTGGAAGAGGAAAGGTTTGTTAAAGCCAAAAGGTGTTTTTTTGTTGTTGTTGCTTTTTTTTTTCCCCCAATGCTGTTTTGAATAAGATGATGAAATCTTGCACTGTCCTACTCTGACTCACATGTAACGTGAATCATCCCTCTGTCCAGTGTATCCAGCTGTATATGCTACCCACCTGTTAGTCACTTAGCAACCGTCTTGGTTAGCAGTTATGCAGTTGTGGTATTGCAATGTTTGTGTGCAAGTAACCCTTATTTTTCTTCATAATGGCTCCAAAGCATAAGAGCAATGATACTGGCGATTCAAATATGCCTAAGAGAAGCCATAAAGTGCTTCCATTAGGGCTGGGGATATAGCACAGTGGTAGAGTACTTGCCCAGCATGTGGGAGGCCCTGGGTTCAATCCTCAGCACAACAAAAAATAAGAAGTGCTTCCTTTAAGTGAAAAGGTGAAAGTACAATAAGATACTTTGAGAGGAGACCACACTACTATAACTTTTATTACAGTATATAGTTATAATTGTTCTAGTTTATTATTGTTGTTAATCTCTTGCTGTGCTTAATTTACACTTAAAGGAAAGTAATAATTCTTGTGCTTGAGAGTTTCTGCAAGTGATCCATCCTGTTCCAGGCTTTCTCAAGCACAGAGCACGCCTAAATTATACAGCAGGTACAACATTAGCAGGGGAACATGAAATATTTTGCACATTTGCACTGATGAATTAACTCTTCTAAGAAGTCATTCTCAATGTATTCATATCCATTTAAACATCAGACATACAAAAAGGTTGAAATTTTGAACTAGATACACAATACAAATCAATGGTCATAAAATCAAGGTGTATATCAAGGCTATAATAAATCAAGCAATGCTCATATATATCTGTAAGCAGGTGAAACACCATGTATTCACATATGAGGCAATTTCACTGAGTGAGTCCCAGCATTTTCTGACCTGACACACCATTTCATTATTTTATTTTATACTTTTTGATGCAATGTAATTATATATCATAGTGTCATCCCAGTGATACCAACACACATGCACACAATACGTGATGCATTTCCCTCCGCATACACATCATTTTTAAAAGGCAGATTGTCAAGAATTAAGAAACATGCAACTTCGTAATGCAGTTGAATATTGTTCTTGCAGTTACACTTGAAATGCTTCATAGCGAAAATAAAAATAGCATATGCTTTTTGTTTTGTTTTGGCAGAATTTGGAGGAACATGCTGAGGATCAGGAGTGCTCTGTGGGATACTTTTGTGAAGCATGATGACCAGGTTTAAACCACTGGTCACCCATTCTGTGGACCAAACTACGCACCTGGGGCACTCCTTCAAAATATTCGACAGGCATTTAACGAGGACACGCTTTTTAAACTGAAAGTGACCTGCAAATTATTAAGCCTTCCCCAGCTGTGTTAAGGGATGAGTAAGAGGGATTTGAGAATGTTCCGAAAAATATACAATGTTTTACATCTTGAGCCCACTAAGATGACACTGCCTGACACACAGGGTATTTAACACTGTCATCAATCCTAGCAATCATAGTCTCATTAGCTTGATTTCTTGCTGTTCAAGGCTTCTTGCTTTCTCCGCTGGGTTAGCTGTTTCTTGCTGTACAGCAAACATCCCCCAATTCCGCAGCTGAAAACAACAAACACTTACTATTTCACAGTGTCTGTGAGTCAGGAATTTGGGTGCATCTGAGCGGGAAATCCTGAACTCTGGTGTCTCAGGAGTTTGCAGTCAACCTGCCAGCTCAGGTTGTAGTCTCAACTGAAGGCTTAATTGAAGGAGGATCGCTTCCAAGTCACCACAGGTGGGGTGGCCGTGGTGCTTGATAGGTTTCTACCCCTCTTTTGGAATGAGGGCCTCAGTTCCATGCTGGCTGTTGGCCAGAGTCCCTCCTCTGTTCCCTGGCAGGGGGCGGGGGGGGGTTCCCCACAGAGCATGCCTCTGGGTCCCACCCTGTTCCCTCCCCGTCCCCATATATTGAGATTGGCATTGATAACTTCAGATAAGAACATAGCATTATTTGAACTGTTTCCTTCATCAAGCCTCCTTTCTCCCCTTCCCACTCCCCCCCATCCCCTCCACCGTTCTATTGGTCTCTCTTACTTTATCTGGAGTTCCTCTTCTTTCCCAATTTCTCTCTAGCTTCCACATATGAGAGAAAAATTATGACCCTTCACTTTTTTTTTTTTTTTTTTTTTTTTGGTACTGGGGATGGAACCTGGGGGCATTCTAACTCCGAGCTACAGCCCAAACCCTATTTTTTATTCTTTATTTGGAAACAGGGTCTCACTAAGTTGCGGAGGGCCTCACTAAGCAGCTGAGGCTGGCCATGAACCCGATCCTCCAGTCTCAGCCTCCCAAATGCTGGGATTACAAGCTTGCGCCACCATGCCCGACCGACCCTTCACTTTCTGCTCATTATAGCTCATCCTTCCCTCTAATCTCTGTCCCCTCGTCCCACTCCTATTCTTTCTTTTCTCTCTCTCTCTCTCTCTCTCTCTTTTTTTTTTTTTTTTTTTGGTACTGGGAAAATTGAACCCAGGGTGTTCTACCTCTGAACTATACTCCCAGCCTTATTTTTAATCTTTTACTTTGAAACTGGGTCTCACTAAGTGTGGAGGGCCTCAAGAGGTTACCCTGGCTAGCAGCAAACCTGTGATCTTCCTATCTCAGCTTCCCAAGTACCAGGATTACAAGTGTGCACCACCATGCCCAGCTCTTACTCCTAGTCTTTAAGAAAACAAATGATAATGATGTCTTTTATCTTCTTGCAACTTAATCTCATACTTTCTTCATCTTCAGCCACTTTCTCTTTCATTCCTCTTCTTGTCACTGATAAACTGCCCTTCTTCCCGCCCCTTCCCGTCAAGAATAAAAATGTCTGTGGGCCTCCTGGTCCTTCTTAATCTATCACTTCACGACTCTGCTCCCTTTTATTAAAATTTTTGGAATAAGTTGCTTTTACCTTCTCTACACACATTTCTCATTCACTTATTGTCCTTAATCAATCATGCTTTCACACCATTACTTTATGGAAATTGTTTTTCTCAAGGTCCTGAATGATTTCCATGTCACTCTATCCAAGGAGCATTACTCTATTCTCAAATAGATTGAACATGGCTGGCCATTTCCTCCTTCTCTCGTGATTTCCATGACAACCTACTTTCATGGTTATATATATTTTTTCTGATCATTCTAGTTTCTTATCTCTCCCTTTTTCCTCCCTTCCTTCCTTCCTTCCTTCCTTCCTCCCTCCCTCCCTCCCTCCCTCCCTCCCTCCCTTCCTTCCTTCCTTCCTTCCTTCTTTCCTTCCTTCCTTCCTTCTCCTTCCTTCCCTCCCTCCCTCCCTCCTTTCTTTCTCTCTTTTTTTCTTTCCTTCCCAGGGGCACTTTACCCACTGAGCTATAACTCCAGCCCTTTTTATTTTGAGATAGGGTCTTGCTAAGTTGCCCGGACTGGACTCACACTTGTGATTCTTTTATCTCTGCTTCCCAAGTAACTGGAATTACAGGTGTACACTTCTGTGCTCAGTACTTTTTTGGCTTCTTTTCTGTTCAGGCTTTAAATGCTGATATTTCCTAGGGTTTAGTTTATGTCTTCATTTTCTCCCCATTCCCATAAGTGACCTCATCAATACCCAGAATTTAAATACATTAGTCGCCTTTTTCATTGGGGGGGTACATTATAGGATCCCCCAGTGGATGCTGGAAGCTGTAGATAATACTAAACCTGTGTATACTATGTGGTTTTTCCTGTGTAAACATATACAAATTGTCTTTTTCATCTTAACTAAGTAGTAAGCAAGCACTTTGGCCATAACTTTTGCAATTTGAAGCATGGCAGTGAAACTAGTATGGATTCATTTTTCCTTCTTCACAATTTCATAGGTAGAAGATTCATTCTTACCACAGACCTTAGCAACTACAGCATATGATTTTTTTCTTTCCTTATTAAATTAAGGACTTCCACCTTTTCAATTAAAAGAAGCTCTTTGTGGCTTCTCTTTGGCATATTTGAACTTCCAGCATCACTACTCTGCACTTTAGAGGCATTATTAACTAAAATGAGGGCTACTTGGACGCAAGCACTATGATACCACAACCATCAACTTAGCATCTGAGATAGCTACTGGATGACTAACAGGGAGGTAGCATATACATCACAGATATGCTGCACAGAGGGACGACTCTTGCCCTGGGCAGGATGGAACAGCATGGTGCAAAAGCTCATCACACAATTTAAACTGTTTGAATTATTTATTTCTGAAATTTTCAATTTAGCATTTCCAAACCTGGGTTGACCACAGGTAACTCAAATGGCAGAGAGCAAGCTGCAGGTGAAGGGGAATGTTGTATCACTTCCATGCAGAGGATCCCCAAATTAATTCATGCTGTCAATACTTCCTCTGAACTGTAGAATGGCTTCTCTACTGTTCCCTTGGTAGCTGTACTTGGAGGTCTCAGAGGGATGGCAAGCTCAATGCCTGTCATACAACTTCTGCTTCTGATCTCTGCCTCCCTGTCTCCTTTCCCTCTAGAACCCACCTCAGCGTGGGGGGAGGGGGGCAGTGCATGCAAGCCCTTGGTTCTTTCTCTTTCTCAACCCCCTATGCTAATCCATCACCATGTCCTGTAATTTGCCTGTCTTCTGAATACATGTACAGTCTGTTCGCTTCTCCACTATGTCCACCCCTCTGTCACCTGCTACTGTTCTCTCCTACTTTTATGCTTTGCAAAGCAACCAATCAAAAGCTTAAGACAATGCACTGGACCATATTCCTCAAGGTTAAAGCCTTTGGCATCATCTCTTTATTTTTCGAAAATCTAAATGTCTCAATCATGTATGATGTGTCTTTTTGCTTATCTTTCCAACCTCAGATCACTCCACTCACCCTTCACTTACTATGCGTCAGTTATATTAGCTTTTAATGTGTGTGTGTGTGTGTGTGTGTGTGTGTGTGTGTGTGTGTATGTGTGTGTGTGTGTTACTAGGGAATTGGGCCCAGGGGTGTTCTACCTCTAAGTAACACCCTCAGCCCTATTTTATTTTGAAAAAGGGTCTCACTAAGTTACTGAGGGTCTCACCACATTGCTGAGATTGTCCTCTAGCCTGAAATCCTGCTGTCTCAGCCTCCCAAGTACTGGGGTTACAGGAGTGCGCCACCATGCCCTGTTTCTAGCTTTGAGCACTTCTTAAGTCCATCAGGTTCTGAAAGTCAAGTCTCCCTGGTCTTTGTACATGGTATTCCTTCAGCTTGAAGTTCTTTCTCTCATTCGCTGTCTCCCCCCTGCCATGGCTAGCACATGCATTTATACAAACGAATAATTACATATTTATTACTTTTATTTACTGCTTACCTCATAGTCCTGTAAGCATATGAGGACAGAGACCAGGCTGGCTTTGTTCACAGCACCAAGCACTTAGCAAGGACTCAGTATAGACACACACACACACACACACACACACACACACACACACACACACACTTTTTCCCTTTTCTTTTTTGTTGGTACTGAAGATTGAGTCCAGGGGCATTCTACCTACTAGCTACACCCTAGCCCTTTTACTTTATTTATTTGTTTGTTTGCTTATTTATTTATTTATTTATTTATTTATTTATTTATTTATTTATTTATTTATTTATTTATTTATTTATTGTGCTATGTATTGAACCCAGGGGCACGCTACCTCTGAGCTACACCCCCAGCCATATTTTATTTTATTTTTCACTTGGAAACAGGTTCTTGCTAAGTTACTGAAATTGCGAATACAACTTGAAACCTTCGATCCTCCTGTCTCAGCCTCCCAAGTACTGGGCTTACAGGTGTGCACCACCACACCAGAACTCAGTACACATTTGACTAAACGAATCCTCTCAAAGTCATGCTCTGAGTCTCAACTCAAATCTGTTACCTTAGTAACTTCCCTGCCCATGAGGCCTTCCCAGGTTCCTTCAGTCCCTCCTAGAGATTCCCTCTACGTGTGATGTAGAAATGTTACCCTCCTCCACTAGAGTAGTCGGCATGATGTGTTGAAAACTCTTGGCACTCTCCTCTCCACAACAGACCATACACCCATTGAGGGCAGAGAGTGACTCCTCATCACCAACACCCCAGGCTGCTTTGTAGAGCCCACAGGCACTGTGGCACCTGTGTGTTTAATGACATGCGGGGATCCTTGTTAACAGCCTTCCCCTGGCCCTTGGGTGGGAAGGAGGAAGCTCTTTTCCTGGCACAGGCACAAAATCCAGTCCCCTGACTGCTCTGCTAGCTGCCCTGGCCCCACAACCTGCAGCCCCATGCAGGACCCTCTATGGGAGGTGCCCTCGGAGGCCCTGGCATTTTGTGGAGGGAAATATACTTACAGTAGGAAAGAATGCTGCAGTCCTAAAAATAATGTTCCTTGAGTTCCTCTCCTAAAAGGGAAGAAAAAAATGGTAATTCTAGTAAAACGGGGAGCATGGAGTGTGCACTTCCTTAAGCTTGTGAGAAATGGCAGCATCATTTTATTAATGAAAACAAGAAGCCGTTTCTTTCCCTTCAGTTCACATCCAATGACAGGGACAGACATTGTTGCTTTAGCAAGGTTCCTGGTGACAGCAGCCCCATCTTGCCGGCATCACCTAGTAGACCTTGCCTTCACCACGGCTGGGGAGTCTGGATTCGAGACAGGTGTATGCACGCACTTGAATGAATCTGTTCCAGATGCCAGAAGATTCAGTTCTGGTGAGGGACGTGAAGGAAAATCAGGAGAACAAGTGTCCTATTCACATGCTAGGAAAATAAATGTTTTACTAATCCTTAAATAACATTTTACTCTGAGGTGTATTGGCAAATTTTAGTTTTATTTCTGTATGAAAGTCTCATTTTTAGAAGTGTGATTTATACACATTTACGTAGTAGAGGTGACTGCTAAAATTAGTTTTTGTCATCCCATGCTAATGTCTGTATAGGAGAAGAATAATATAATTAAAAATTCCTGACATTTTTGTTATATATATGTTATATATTTTGTTATATATACACATATATACATATATATAATGTGTATGTGTGTGTGTGTGTGTGTGTGTGTGTGTGTGTGTGTGTGTGTGTGTGTGTATTTTACTAGGGGTTCAACTCAGGGGCATTCTACCTCCAAGCCACTCCCCCAGCCTTTTAAAATTTTGAAACAGGGTCTTGCTAGGTTGCTGAGAGTCTCGTTAAGTTGCTAAGGCTAGCCTTAAACTTGCAATCCTCTTGTTTCACTCTCCCAAGTACTGGGGTTAGAGGAAGGAGCCACCATTCCTGGCTCATTTTTGTTATATAAGATGAATAATTTAATATTTATTATTGTTGTGTATGATTCAGTTTATTATAAATGCACATGCTTTTATATGTTTTGCCATCTTCTCTCAGCAGAGAAGTATGTGACCAAGAAGGTATTCTAAGCCTGGAGTGGTGTCGTCACCTTTAATCCTACTTGAGAAGCTGATACAGGAGGATCCCAGGTTCAAGGCCAGCCTCAGCAATTTACTGAGACTCTGTTTCAAATAAAAAAAAAATCTACCTGGAGGTGTAGCACAGAGCTAGAACACCCCAGGTTCAATCTAGACACACACACACACACACACACACACACACGAAGGTATCCTAAATCAGGCAGGGTGGGGCATGTCTGTAATCCTAGTACTTAGGAGGAGGATCCACAGGTTAGAGGCCAGCTTCAGCAACATAGACCCTTAGCAACTTAGCAAGACCCTGCTTCGAAAATAAAAAATAAAAAGGCACCAAGTGCTGTGTGAGTATATGTCATTGTCGACATGATTTACATTATGATGTGAGACTATAATGCACCAATAAAAGCACACTAGAATGAATGAATAAATAAATAAATAAATAAGTAAGCAAATAAATAGAGCTGAGGGTGTAGCTCAGAGGTAGAATGCCCCTGGGTTCAATCCCCAATACCCACCCCCCAAAAAAGAAAGAAGTTATCCTGTATGTTCTCTTTGCCCACCTACAACCTTAAGCAAGAAAATCCCATGATTAAATATTTATTTAGCTCCTTCCTATGTGCCATGCACTGTTAAGTACTGAGGTACCACAGGGCCTACAGTCTGGATTTGGGCAAGTGGGGTGTGGTAGATTCACAATGGCTACTTATCACCTGTTTTGCCCTGTTTAGTGAATTTTACTAATTTCCACAAAAACATTGAGAAAATAATGCCACATAAAAGCCAAACAGAAGTTTCTACTTATTTCTGGAATACACCAGACAGTTCTTACTGGAGTAGATCTGGGGTATTTAACATATTTTATCTGAGTAAAAAAAGAAATGAGCATGTATTCATCAACGGGGAGAAAAAGTGACCACACTCATCATACGACTGCATATGTCCTGAACCTAACATTTTACTGCAGATAATCATGTTATATACATCAAATATCTGGGGTTTTTAGTTGTTGATTTCTGGAAAGCCTCCTCATCCTTGAAGGCCTGACTCCATGCCCTTCAAGTGAGGTGTGAAACCCCAGTTTCATTTAGTCCCTCTACCTTCCCACTTTTAAATATCATTATCCCATTGTCTTGCATATAATATGGTGCTGTGATTTTTGTTTCAATCATCAAATATGATTTCTAAAACTCATGAGGAAAAGGGTAGCCTATGGTATGTAGCAACATTTCTTCTTTTGTTTTCCTTTCTCTTTTCCTTCCTGTCTTCCTTCCTTCCTCCCTTCCTCCTTCCTTCCTTTTTTTTTTTTTTTTTTTTTTTTGTACTGGGGATTAAACCTAGGGGCATATTAACCCCAACACCTCAGCTGCTTTTTATTTCAAAACAGGGTCTTGCTAAGTTGCTGAGACTGGTCTCAAATCTGTAATTCTCCCATTTCAGGCTCTCAAGAACTGGGATGACAGTCACATGACATCATGTCAGGCTTCTGTGTGATACTATAATGGTGAATATGTGTCATTATACATTTCTCCAAATCCATAGGGTGTACTGCATCAAGAGTGCACTCTAACAGAAACCACGAACTTGGGGTAGTCATGATATGTCAATGTAGGCTCAGTAGTTGTCACATACGTATCACTCTGGGGGGAGAGGTTGATAATGGGGAAGGGTGTGCATGTGTAGAGGGTATATGGGAAATTTCTGTACCTTTCTTTCGATTTCACAGAAAATCTAAAATTGCTTTTAAAAATACAATTGACTGCTAACACCGAAATCAATCAGATGTAGGAATTATCCCACGTTTTCTGAATTATTGAGACTATAAAGGGGCCATCAGAAAAATGTGCCCACTGTCAGTTATACATTCTCCCCAAACAAGTGAAAAAGTAGAAAAGTTTGGCAAAGAAACAGAAATGTTAAAAAATGCAAATTATGGAACTGAATAACAGAAATATTTAAAAATGCAAATTATGGAACTGAATAAATACAATTACAGAAACAAAATACTTGCTGGATAGGCTCTATGGTCAAGGGCAGATGGCAGAGGTTGGAGTTGCTGGACTTCAGGACACATCAAAACAGTTGGTTCAATCTGAGAAATGCAGAGAAAATATTGGGGAAAAAAGAATCAAGAGAATCTCAGGGATATGTGGGATAGTAACAAAAGGTGAGACTGTTATTGTCATAGCCCCAGAAGGAGAGGAGCAAGAGAGTCAGACTGAAAGGGGATTTCAATACGAAGGGCTGGAAACTCTTCACACGTTTTGAAAATCACACACCTTTGTATTTAAGGACCTGAGAAAATCTCCAACAAAATAAACCCAGAAAAACCTACTTGAAGTTTCATCAGAATTGCATTTCTGAAAATGAAGCACAAACAGAAAATCTTGAACACAGCTGAGGAGAAACACATTATCTATGGGCTATGGGAGGGGAGGGGGAATAGTTTAAATGACAGCCAATTCTTATCTGAAATCACAAGGCCAGCAGGATGTCACATATTTTTCAAGTGCTGAAAAAAGAAAAAGAAAAAAACTCAAAAACATTGCTAATTTTGTTAATGCTACATCCAACTTAACAGTCCTGTAGGAATGAAGGGAAAATAAAGTATAGTTATCTCTTCCAATTTGAGAGGGTTGGTTCCGGGACCCACCCTCCCCAGCCCCTAGTCCCCAAATCCTCATCTACTCAAGTCCCTTGTACAAAATGGCATAGCAGAACTCCTCTACACATCCTCCTAGATACTTTAAATAATCTCTAGATTGCTTATAACACCTTACACAGTCTAAGTGCTATGCAAGTAGTTGTTATACTGTATTGTTTAGGGAATAATGATCAAAAGTCTGTACGTGTTTATTACAGATATATTTTTATATGTTTTTGATCCCTGATTGGGTGATTCCAAGGATGCAGAACCTGTAAATATGGAGGGCTGAGAGTAATTCTCAAAGACAGGCTAAAAGAATTTGTTGTTAGCAGACCTACCTTTAAAGAATGGCAAGAAGAAGTTCTTCAAACAGAGAGGAAGTTCTAAAGAAAGACTCTTAGAGCATCGGGAAGGAAGAGAGAGGACCAAACATCAGAAATGTTGGTCCATACCATAGACTCTCCTTTTCCTCATGAATTTTAGAAATCATATTTCATAATTGTGGCAAAAATTATAGCCTAAATTATAGGCAAGATAACGAGATAATGATATTTTAAAGTGAGATAGTAAAGGGAACTCAGTGGAAGTGAGATGTTCATACCTCACTTGAAATGGAAGAAGATTGACTCTACTAAGCTGTAATGACTCACGTGTGTACGTGAATAATCAGAACAACCGCTATGAATATTATACAAAAAGATAACTCAAAAATGCCATAAATAAATTGATAAGGCAGTATCCTAAAAAATGTTCAAGAAACAGCCCATAGGAAGGCAAGAAAAGTTGACACTTACATTTGACATTTTTAGGAAATCCCATAATTTAGAGTTAAAAATGATTTCTATAAAAACTCATCAGAGACTGGCTTGATACAAACGTATTAGGAGCAGTAGATTGGAAGTCAAGAAGCTTGGCTTTGGATTAATAACAAATAATTTAATATGGACTCGCAAATTAAACACTGAGAAGAATTAGTGATATGTGATTTACCCTTTATTAATTTAACTGAAATAAAGCTATGTATTACTTTCTAAAGCAAAGAAGGTAGGTGAACTTTATTACACCCTAAGATTAAAGCCATTGAAATATTTTTTCTTTTAAAAATAAACTTTTGATTTTGGCATATTTTCAAGCTTATAGAAAAGTTGAAAAGTTAGTACATGGAATTCTGTATATCGCATTTCCGGTGTCTCCTATAATCTCTATATCACATTTGTCATAATGAGTGAACCTATATCAATACATTATTTTAACTAAACTCCATACTTTTTTGGAATTCCATTAATTCAGTATCCTTTTCCTTAATGTCCCTTTTTCTGCTCCAACATCTAGGATATCACATTTCTAAGAGTTTAAAACAATTTTTTTTAATTTTTATTTTTTTTATACAGAGTCCTTGCTTATGTTGTCCAGGCTGGCCTTAAACTTGGAGACTCAAGTGGTCCTCCTGCCTCAACCTATTAAGTGCAGGGATTACTGGTGTGTACCACTGTACCCAGCTTATAGGAGTCCTTTCACAATTAATTTCTGTGTGTGTGTGTGTGTGTGTGTGTGTGTGTGTGTGTGTGTGTGTGTGTTACTGGAGATTGAACCCAGGTGCATTCCACCTCTCAGCTATACTCCCAGTCCTATTTTATATATTTATTCTTTTTTTTTTTGAAACAGGATCTCACTAAGTTCCTGAGGGCCTCACTATGTTGCTGAGGCTGGCCTTGGACCTGTGATCCTCCTGTCTCAGCCTCCAAAGTACTGGGATGACAGGCATGTGTCACCACACCCAGCTTCAAAGTTTATTATTATTATTATTATTATTATTATTATTATTATTATTATTATTATTGTTGTTGTTATTATTTTTCTTTGTGGTACTGGGGATTGCATCCAGGGGCATTCTACCTCTGAGCTATACCCCCAGCCCTATTTTTTATTCTTTATTTTGAAACAGGGTCTCACTAAGTTATAGAGGGCCTCACTAAGTAGCTGAGGCTGGCTGTGAACCCGGATTCTCTGGTCTCAACCTCCCAAGTACTGGGATTACAAGCGTGCACCACCATGCCTGGCTTCAAAGTTAATTCTTAATGGCCAAATTTCATATCTTGGAGGATACTTTATATTTAAAGAAGGAGCTATGATATTCCTACTTAGGGAAAGTTGTTGAAGGGGGCTGGAGGTTTTGCTCAGTGGTAGAGCCGCTTGCCCGGCATGCATGAGGCCCCGTGTTCAATTGCCAGCACTGTGGGGAGGGGGGCGGTAGGGGAGAAAGATAGGAAGAAAGAAAGGTTATTAGGGGACTTATTTTGGAGCTCTTTTTGCATGGCAAGCCTCTGAGTTTTATTTTGAGTAGTTTTTGTGGTATGGGCACTGATAGAGATTATGGTTGGTTAAAGCCACCAGCTGTTCCTTGGCACAATCACTGTGTTATCTCATAATCACCAGGGCATGAACACTTCTTACCTTAGTGCTCAGCAAATCCATACCAGCACCCAGGTGAAAAGGGGAAAAAGGGGAACCAGGCTTTGCTGGCTCCATTCGGGGGAGACATTGTTGGCTTTTGATTTTATGTGCAGTTCGTGTATTCTCTGGGCATTAGGTTTTTGCCTTCAAAACGTGTCCGGAATCCAACAACTTTTTTTTTTTTTTTTATACTGGAGATCCCACCCAGGGTTGTTCTACCTCTGAGTTATACCCCCAGCCTTTTTTTACTTTTATTTTGAAACAAGGTCTTACTAAGTTGCTGAGGGCCTCACTAGGTTGTTGAGGCTGGCCTCGAACCTGCACTCCTCCTGTCTCATCCTCCCAAGTACCAGCCACTAGACCTGGCTCCAACCGCTTTACTCTGCCTCCTCTGCTTCCCTCTTGGGGCCCCCATGAGCCATCACCATCTCCTGTCTGACCATGAACAAGAGTTTCCTAACTGGGTTTCCTAATTTGGCCCTGGCAACTCAATCGTCTGTCCTCAACCTCGTGGCTTGAGAGATTCTGTTAAAACTTAAACCAGTTCCCATCCCTCCTCTGCTCAGAGCCACTGATCAACCCTCCCATCTCACACTTGTTCACTGTTATTGTTTTTTCCTTCATCTAATTGTTTTTCAATCAAAGTTTCTTCTCGTTGCAGTACAACATAAAGAAAAACATACAGAGCACATGCATACCACTCTCCGAATTATTAAAACTGACTTCATTGCACAGCGAGTATCCAGGTAAGAAAAGCCTGCTCGGTTGCATTTGGCCATTACCTCTGCTCTTTCTTCTCTCTAAAGGGAACCACTATCCTGACTGCTTTGAATTTTATGTAAATGGAATTACAGAATGTGTGTGTATGTGTGTGTGTGTGTGTGTGTGTGTGTGTGTGTGTGTGTGTGTGTGTTGGTACCAGGGGTTAAACCCAGGGGTGTTCTTACCTCCAAGCTACAATCTCAGCCCTTTTTACTTTTTTATTTTGAAACAGGGTCTTGCTAAGTTGCTAAAGGTCTCGCTAGGTTGCTGAAGCTGGCCTAGAACCTGTGATCCTTGTGTCTCCGCCTTCCGAGTACTGGGATTACAGATGTGTGCCACCATGCCCAGCAGGATGTGTTCTTTCTTGCCTGTCTTCTTCTCCTTAGTGTTATATTCGTGAGATTTTTCCATGTTGTGCCAACTCTGTTCTACGAAAGCCAGTCTTCACCAGGGTGTCCAGTGTGCTGTACCATCTTGGTCCGTAATTTCCACCCTCCTCAACATTCTGATAGAATTTCCTACCATCACCCCTCCCATTTTCTCACTGGCCACTCTTTCTCAAATGTGCCAGGCATGTCCCTGACACAGGGCTTTTGCATCGACTGTTTTTACCGCCTAAAGGTTCTTTCCCTAGATATCCTCATGTTGCCTTCTTTATGAGAACTTTCCTGACCATGCATTCACACACTACATCCCCCCTTCCCCCATCTGAATGCCATGCACTTATCATACTAAACATGTATTAGTTTCCTCTTGATGCTGAAACAAAATACCACAAGTTTAGTTTCCTAATGTAAATTTTTCTTCTCATAGTTCCATAGGTGCAAAGTCTAGTAGACTTGGCTCCTTCCTCTTCTGTGGGTTCCACCAGGCTGAAGTTAAGGGATCTGCTGCCCTGGGCGCTTCTCTGGAGGTTCTGGGTGAGAATCCCCTCCTAGGCTTATTCAAGTTATTAAGAGAATTTGGAATTAAGACTGGGGTTGCTCTTTTCCTGATGCCGGTCAGCAGGGGTTTGTTCTCAGCTTCCAGAGGCCATCTGCATTCCCTGGCTTGTGGCCTATTCATCTTCAAAGACAGTAAGATGGGTCAAGTGCCTCTCAGGCCGTGCATCTCTTCTGCCTTCTGCTTGTGATTATACTGGGTCCAGATCATCCAGGATAATTTTTCTGTTTTGAGTTCACCTGTTTTGCAACTTTATTTCTATCTTTAAAGGCCCCTTTGTAACATAATTTCTATCTTTAAAATTCCCTTTGTAACATAAGATCACATTTTTTATTTATTTATTTATTTTTTTTAAGATCACATTTTTTATAGGTGTATCACCTGGGGCAAAATCATGAGAGCTGATATCCTGCCTATCACAATATATTTTTTATTTTGCTTTATTTGTCCATCTTCCTGTCTGAAATCTAGCAGGATAGGAGTCTCTGATTGTACCCTAAAACTTAGAACACTGCCTGGTAGGCATTCAAATCTTTGTTAAATGAATGAATGAGTGGATACAACTGGCTAATTAATTAGTTAATTAATTAATTTTTGGTACTCAAGATTGAACCCAGGGGCATTCTACCTCTGAGCCATACCTCCAACACTTTCATTTTTTTAAATTTTGAAACAGAATCTTGCTAAGTTGCTAAGGGACCTAAGTTACTGAGGCTAGCCTCCAACTTGTGATCCTCCTATCTCATCCTCTCAAGTACTGGAATTATAGGCATGTGCCACCACACCCAGCCTTGGACAGTTAATCTTTCTCTTCTCCTTTGAAAGCTGAAAGTCCATGACTTTCATTCTAATTGGCTTTTACTCAGTGTGGTTTTTTTCCTGACACCACATACCACTGGTTACAGATCTGCTAGTTAAAAGGGTTATTAGCATAATGAGTTATATTTTCATGAAACCTCCTGATTGACATAGAAGACATATCTGGGACATGGGTAGAGAGCTGGTCAAAGAATGGAGTGAAGCTCAGAGTTACCTCGCCCAGTCAAGTGTGCAATGCTTTCTTGGGACAAAGCTCTTCAGGGATAGTAAAACTAGTCATGGAAATGTGTTCAGTATTGTTTTGCTCAGTTCAAAAAAAAAATTGAAGACTTAGCATGCACATGCCAATTCTCCAATGAAAATTTCAAACATGATTTAGTCATCTGGATGTCTCAAAATATTTTCTTGCTTCACTTTATGTAGACACCCTAAATCCATGAGATCTGAGCTCGTGTGAAAACTTTGCAACTCATACAAGTAACAGATTTGCTATTTGTGTTCCAGTGTGGAAAAAAAAAAAAATCTCTGGAAACAGATTTATGTATTAGTTTTTCACTTTGCCACCAGATGTCCTTCATGAGTAGGAAAATATGATGGCTTGGGTGATATTTTGAAGTGTGAATGCCCAGCATTTTTGAACAGACAGTGAAGGGGGAGAGTGAGTGAACGTAAATGTTACCGCAGACTTTTGGATAAGATGCGTATTTTGAAGGCTGCCTTGCAGGTGTCGCTTTCAGAAGCAATATTTATGAAACTCTCAAATGTTCGTTTCTCACACTCTGCAAACATTTATTTGCCATGCTTCCTTTCACTCAAATCTCAATTGGTATTTTAAATTTTTGAGCACATTATTATATTTTGAAACTTATATGAAAAATGCTGCAATCGTTATGCTAATTGTTATGAGGAAAATTTAGTATTTCGAGTGGAGCTTCCCAAGGATTTCTAGAGGCCTGGATCTTCAAGTTTTCAAATACCACAGTCACATAGTTTATAAGACTTTTACGTTCAATTTGTTCTAAAAGCAGCAACATATAGCCTTAAAAAAGGCAGTTGAGTGGGGTCAATGTATGATTTAATATAAAATCAAAGACTGCAGCTGTAGTTTATTGCTAATGGTGCAATTCACAAGGAAGTATAGAACACCGAGTACTTAACATATCAAATTAATAAGTAGTTGTCTTTTCAAAATGGGAATTATTTGCTCAAGTGTGTTATAAATGTGTAATATAACCCTTTACGACATATAAGAAGCAACTAACTGCATTTTAAAGAATCTGTGGTGTGAATCACACTGTGTCTTAATAAATACAGGGTGTAGGATTCCCACCCAGTCCTGGGATAAACCTGTGCTTTACGGTGAGGGTGAGGGTGTCTCCCTTCTTCGTGAGGTGGGGCAGGGGTGAGATAGACAACCTATTTCCAGAAACTGGAGGCCATCTGCATGAAATGTCAGCCAAGCAACCAGATGTTAGCTATGGATTGGCTCCACATCTGGCTTCTTCAACGAATCCTCCCCTCCCCACCCCCACCCTCCAGATGCCTTAGGGACATGTACAGAGGACTCAATGAAGCTTGTCCAGGGCTCAGGGAGGAAGAGGCAGTAATACTTTGGTGTCCTGCAGAGGGCGAAATTACCTCTGATTATTCGCAAGGTAGGTCACACATTTCTGCAAATTCCAAAGCCTGAGCTGGGGATAATGGTGCATGCCTGTAGTCCCAGAATTTGGGAGGCCAAGACAGGAGGATCGAAGGTTTGAGGACAGCCTCAGCAATGTAGTGAGACTCTCAGGAACCTAGTAAAATCCTGTTTCAAAACAAAAAAGAAAAAGAGCTGAGGGTGTAGCTAGGAGATAAATTACTTTTGGGTCCAATCCCCAGTACCACTAAACTAAAACTAAACTGAACTAAAAACAAAACAAAATCCCCCAAAACTCTGCTCCATTCAGCTCTACCCCACCCCATCCTTTTGAATGACATGTGACCTTTGTCTAGCCCCCTGTTCTGGGGCCTCTGGGGAGGATTGGGGTGGGTCTCTGATGGGGAAAGGGTGCAATGGTGATTAAGGGTTCCTTATCCTCCCAGAGTCCCTGCTGACTGCTGACTAGGAAAAGCAGTGATCCCAAATTTTAGGATATGATTATCTTAGAGCTGTACCTCTATACCCATGCCCTTGGACTCCGATGGGTACGAGGGCTTGTCTGTGTTTCCTGGCAAACACAATGCACACAGGTTGTTAGCACATAATAGGGGTATCAGAACTCAGCCCTCAGTTGAATGTCACTGCACTCATGACCGTTGTGTTCCACTTTACATCTCTTTCAGGCTTCCTATGGCTCTTAAGGGAGATGTGTGCTTTGTGCTTCTGGAGGTACCCTTAGCACCTCCTTATTCTAGCACTATTCAACAAGAACTGGAAGTCCATCTTGGTGGGGGTGGGGAGCCCAAGACAGACCTGAACTGGGGCTGCTGCTCAGATGTTTAATTGACAGTGTATCACTAAGTGTCATTTTATTTATTTATTTTTTTCTTCTTCCTCCCCCTCCTCCTCTTCCTTCTTCTTCTTCTTTTTTTTTTTTTTTGTCCTGAGGATTGAACCCAGGATCATTCTACCTCCAAGCTAGACCCCCAGCTTTTTTTATTTTTTATTTTGAGACAGGTCTTGCTAAGTTGCTGGCCTTAAACCTTCAATCGTCCTGTTTCAGCCTCCCAAATACTAGGATTATAGGTGTGCACCATTGTGCTGGGCTTCACTGTCATTCTAGATTTATGTCACATGGGTTCACCCTCCTCTAACCAAATATGTAACAAAAAGGGGAGATGGCATAGGTGTGTGTATGTGGGTATGTGTTCTCTACTAGATTTATCCCCATTGGTGCAGATGCAACAAGCAGGTCACAACGCAATTTTGTGTTTTAAATGGCATAGCCCTACAAAGTCCAAGCTATGTCCGAGGTTTTTGCAGCTTTCTAGTGTTTTCCCTGTTGCTTCAATAGCTGGGAGCTTCTTTTACTCACATGTGTCTTGCTAGAGGTTTTTTTTAATTATTATTTTTATTGGTGCATTGTAACTAGGTATCATAGTGGGATTCAAAGTGACACATTCATATATGCACACAACACTAGTTGTGTTTCCCTGCCCTCCCTTCACATACACCCTAGTGAGGTTGATAGTGATCAATTCATATGCATTCATATGCACATATAACATTACATGATCATATACTTAGAAGACTCATCAGAAGTCATGAAGATGTGACCAGTTTTTGGGAAAGGAGGAGGCCTTTAAGAGGAAGCCTCTGTAATACTTGCAGGGAGTTCAGATCTTCTGAGCAGAGCTCATGGCCGCTGCAGGGAACAGGGCAATGATTTTATGCTTGTAACATGCCCTGGATGGGAAAAAGAATTGATACAGTCTCGTGAATTCTAGGGCCCTGGCACCCCAGATCAAGGAATGATGTATTCTCTTTTTGGGTGAAAAGAATCCCCATAGATGGTTAAAGACTGCCTTCAGTGTTGCCGAAGTTGTGTGGCCTGAAATGAATGGCTACCGGACATTTGTAGAATCAAAGGCTGTCTAAATGGTCACAGTACCTGGGCCAACATAGAACTGGACAGAAGAATTCAGTAGATTCTTGGAGGTAAGGACCCTTGTTCATTCATGACAGCTGCTTTGAAATAAAGTAAGAATGCATATAAAATTTGGACCAGCAGAAAACCCTATGACCTCATAAGTCCATGAATCTCATAGTTTATATCTATTTGGTTTCACTCCCAAATACCTTGGACTACAGGAACTGAGGCTGCCATGTTAGCAAATTGAAGTTTTTGTTTTCTAATCCATACACTTTTCACCAGGTTAAAAAAAAATAATGTTTAAAGAAAATTTGCTTCTAGAATGTACCAATGACTGTGCATTCTTGGATAGGGGAAAGGAAAATAAATTTGCATCCTTCTTGGCAAATGTTGTTGGTGGTATTATCTTGTCTAAAGTGTGCAGCAATCTGTTTCAGGGCCCTCTTGCCCCACCGTTTAGGATGTGTGCCAAGTCCCTAAACCTTATTGAAATTATCTTTGACCAACTCTCTTCAAGTTTTATATTGTATTTCAATACATTAAAAGGCAACATTCACAGACAAACTGAAGGTGCATGGAAACATTTCCAAGAAATTAGAGGTGGCTTCTCTCTCTTGTGGCACTGGGGATTGAACCCAGGGACATTCTAACCTCCGAGTTACATACACCCCTATCCTTATTTTATTTTTATGTTGAAGCAGGGGCAGGTTGATGAGAGTCTCACTACTAGCGGAGGCTGTCTTCCAATCTGCGATCCTCTGGTTTCAGCCTCTCAAGTACTGAGATTACAGGAGTGCACCACCCAGCTGGCTTTTCTTTTATATTAGCAGATCACACCCTCATTTTATCGGGTGGTAATAAGAAGAGATAAGTCAAAATATTCCACCCGAAACCCTCAGGACTCTGGTCTGGCTTATATTTGGCCCTCTCTGCGGCCAGTTTGTGAGCAGCTCCCATGGAGGGTGTGTCCGACTTCCAGCAGCTGCTTTTGAAAGCCACGTGTCTGCTATACGCCTGCATTACATCAATACGGGAAACTGGGGAGGGAAGGGGGAAACGATAGCTTCTCTTTTTTCTTCCTCAATTAATTCAAGAATAACTGATTAAGAACTGTGCTTACTTTTACTTAATACAACTCAAGTGCTTGACATGATGGCGAAAGAGAAGGGATCAGACTGGGGCGCTCACCAGATCATCCTCATAGCGATGACCTCTTTGCCTTTGGTACCTCGCTGCTGTTCCTCCGGTGCCTCCAAGAATCCTTGGTACTTGAAACCTACCGGCGGCGGAGGCGACGCCTCTCCCGGGCGGAGGTTGAAAGAAGGGGGCGTGCCTATTTAAATGAACCTCGAGATTCGCCTGCCCATTGGCTGCACGCCTGTCGATTACCCAGGAGGGCGGGGAGTCCCGGGGGCTGGAGTGCGGTACCTGAGCTAGACGCCCAGCAGAAAGCCCACGTTGGCCGCTGCGGGGAGCGCAGCGCCGAGAGGCGGGAGGCTGCGAATTCCGGCGCCGACGCCGCAGCCGCTGCTCGGCTCTCCGGGTCCCCTTCCCTCCTATCCCCGCTGCGAGCGGGGTTTTCTGGGCAGCGCGGCGAGCACTGAACGGAAAGCAAGATCCTCGCCACCTTCGCTTCGGAGGTTTTAGGGGGGTGGGTATCGACAGTGCCCGAGGGCGCGGAGTTTGTCAGCCAGAAGGAAGTTAAACCTCGAGGAGAAGACTGGCGTTTCGGGACGCCTGTTCGCCCCAGCCTGGGCCCTGCGGCGGAGTTAACTTCACTGAGGCTCTGCGCGCCGGGGAGGGGCGTGTGCCGGGATGATGATGCGGGACCTCGCCTCCAGCTCGTGAGAGGCCCGGCTTTCCCGCCGCCTCGGCTCCGGTTCCGGGGCGCTGCACGTGTGCGGGCAGCGGAGCCTGGGAGTGACCGCGCGGTGACCCGCCCAGGGGCCAGGGCGCCGGCTGCAGAACAGGACTGACTCGGACACACCTGGCCTGGACCTCGAGTCTTTAAGAGAGCGCGCGGAGTGCCGGGCTCCCAGTGATCGCCCCTTCTTCCCTCCAGACTGGTCTCCTGGGGGCCCCGGACGATCATGAGAGATAAGGACTGAGGGCCAGCCAGGGGAAGCGAGCCCGCCGGGAGGTGGCGGGGGCTGCTCACTCCAAGGGCCACAGCGGCCGCGCTCCAGCCTCGCTCCGCCGCTCGACGCCTCGCGGGGCCCGCGGGGGCAGCCCGGCCGGGCGGGGATGCCGGGGTTGGGGCGGAGGGCGCAGTGGCTGTGCTGGTGGTGGGGGCTGCTGTGCAGCTGCTGCGGGCCCCCGCCGCTGTGGCCGTTCTTGCCCGCTGCCGCGGCGGCCGCCGCCGGGGGACAGCTGCTGGCAGACGGAGGGAGCCGGGTCGGTGCGGAACCGCCGCCGCCGCCGCCGCAGTCCTCCTCCCCGGGCTTCCTCTACCGGCGGCTCAAGACGCACGAGAAGCGCGAGATGCAAAAGGAGATCCTGTCGGTCCTGGGGCTCCCGCACCGGCCGCGGCCCCTGCACGGCTTCCAGCAGCCGCAGCCCGCCGCCGTCTCGCAGCAGCAGCCGTCTCGCGGGGAGCCCCCTCCGGGGCAGCTAAAGTCCGCGCCCCTCTTCATGCTGGATCTGTACAACACCCTGTCCGCAGACGACGAGGAGGATGGGGCGTCCGAGGGGGACAGGCGGCACCCCGGGCCCCACGGAGGGGCCGGCTGGTCCGAGCTCCGGCAGCCGTCTCCCCGCGTCGCACACACCCTCAACCGCAAGAGCCTCTTGGCCCCGGGACCTGGCGGCAGCGGCGCCGCGTCCCCACTGACCAGCGCGCAGGACAGCGCCTTCCTCAACGACGCGGACATGGTCATGAGCTTTGTGAACCTGGGTAAGGATGTGGGGGTACTGTCACGGCGAGAACATCTCCCTCCTTCCCAGTTAGTTCCCAGGGCCCGGGGTGGTGGGGGAAAGGCGGTGGAGGAGCCCTTGGCGCGCAGGTCCCGCCAGACTCCAGGGGATGCGGGAACAGGCGAGCTGCGCTCCCGCCACCTGCGCGGCGGTGGGTGGCGCGTGCGCTCCTCTCGCCGGCCGGGGCGCGGGGCTCCAGGCTTTTCTCCTGCCCAGTCGGGGCCACGTTAACTGGACTCCGGCAAGGTCCAGCCCGAGTGTGGCCCCCTGGGGAAGGAGCAGG
Organism: Graphiurus murinus; assembly: GCA_004027655.1. NCBI lineage: Eukaryota > Metazoa > Chordata > Mammalia > Rodentia > Gliridae > Graphiurus > Graphiurus murinus. The sequence continues at coordinate 83,179 of PVLC010002853.1, read as the reverse complement.
CTCTTTGACATTCGACACACTTTCCCTTCCCAACTGTCTTCTTTTGCCTCCTTGATGCTGGGAGTGACAGCTCCCCTTCTCCCCCCCGAGACTTTAGGGAATCCGACAGCAGTCGGGAACTTTGAAAACTTGACACAAGTGTGCTAAGAGGAATCCACAGTGCTGGGGAAAGAGGACTTGGGTTGTAGGAGAAGGTCCCGCAAGGACCGCGGAAGGCGCGCCAGTCCCAGCCAGGCGGGGCTCGAGCTGTTTGGGGCCGGATTCCAGCCCAACTGGGGTAATCCATCCCGTGCTCTCGCTCACATGCCCTTGGCCATCGTCCCGAAAGGCTGAACCTTTAATCAAAGCTGCCCAATCTGCACGGGCAGATAAAGGGTGCGGGGTAGGGTCGGGGTTGGGCACTGAGCTAGTCTGAACCCGTTGCCGGGCAACAGAATGGAAATTCAAGGGCGGCTAAATCGGGCTCTGCCACAAATGTTCTGTGGCCACCGGGACCCAGTGGCATCGCCTTTTCCAACCCCCTTAAGTTTTTCTCATCTGTGAAGGAAAAGGGCGTGAGGAAGTCTCCTTTTGGAGTCACTGCCTCTGAGTTGTGCTGCTCTTCTTCATTCATAAGCTGACTCACGTTAGCGTAGACAGAGAGACCGAGGGCGTGTGTCCTCGCAGGGGACCTGGGGATGCGGTAACCACGCCCAGAGTGGGTGCAGCCGCGAGTTGGGGTGAGTCTCCGCCGGCTTCCCGCCGCGTTTGAGACGCGTGGCTGTGCCCAGGCCCCAGAGTGCGTTAGCAGACCCTTGCCAAAGTAGCACACAGGTCTCTAAATCAGGTCAGAGATGTCCGTCACTTAACTGCATTATTTACTTGAATGATTCCCTTGTAAAATATCCGGGTGATTTCTTTACAAGTGTATCTAGGAGTCTCAATTTCGCTGAGCTTTGGGAGCAGGAGAGCTCAAGGGGTAGAAGCCAAGGAGGGGGAGGGTGTAGAGGCAGTAAGATTGGCATCCTAGTGGTGTAGAAATCCTCCTGGGAAATTCATGAAACAGAATCTCACAGGGAGCAGAGGCGCAGGGCCTGCCAATCTGGCTACTTGTACTGCCGGAGGATCTGATTGGACAAGAGTTTTCACAATTTATTGGAACCAAATCCAAGGTTGAGCCACCTCCAGGAAGCAGTCTAAGAAAATTCTCTCTCTTGCCAGTCAATAAAATTTGGTGGTAGGTGGGGGAGGGGCAGCATAGGACCAGTGCTGTTCCTTGTTCTAACTTCTGTGCTTCTTCTGATTTAATACATTCTGCCCCCCCCACACTTTGTTCTCTCCTATAACACTCTTTCCCCCAAGTTTCCTGACACCCCTTGGGAGAAATGTTTTATGGCATGTTGGGGGTAGTCCTAACCTGGGTAAAGTACAGAAAGACTGGTTCCTTCACAGAGAATCCTTCACAGAGAATCACAGAGAAAACAGTTCCTGGGCTTGGATCCTGGTTCTCAGTTTTGGCTGCCCATTTAGCATCATCTGGGGGCATTTAAAGAACCAAGGGATGCTGGGACTACTTCCTAGACCCAGAGCAATTACATCACCATCTTTGAGAGTGGAGCTCAGACATTCTTTTTTAAAGTGCCTTAGGTTGGAACCTCTGGCACAGAAGACCCTGATGTCTGAAGGAAACCAATGTATCATCCCAATGAGAGATTAAGAGCAAAGCTTCCAAACATTGCTATACCTTAGAGTCACCTTGGGAGTTTTAAAAAGTCCTTATTCCCAGGTAGTACTCCATCTTGGATTCACTTCAAATCAGAATGGGTGGGGTTGAAAGCCAAGATGCCCAAATGATTCCAGGGTTCAGGAGTCATTGCCTTGGACTCTATTTGAAATTTTGAGAGCTGGCTCGAGACAAGTTTGTAAAGTAAGATGACATTTATTGTGTCTAGTGACATCCAATTCCCCAGTTCCTTGCTTTTTTGACCTCTTGTGGCCTTACAGATTCACATTGGTTCTGAGTCACACTGTTTGAAGCTGGTGGACAGCAAATCTTGACAGGTGATGGTTTAACATAGTATCTCCTTAGGGATACTTTCATTTTTCATAAAGGATTTTTAAAGGTCTGAAAAGTTTCAAGAAAACGCACCAGCAGTGCAATTTCAGGCCTGGCGACAGGCTGCATGGAACTCTGCCCCAAGTCCCTCCTTCATATCTCGTCACTGGGCTTCTGACCATGTGTTATACTTATTGTAGGGCTAGTCCTGGACTTCATGTAGGTAACTAAAGGAGAAAACCTTTTCTAGGTAAGTAGAATCCAAGCCTCAAGCCATGCCACCTGCCAGTCAAGCAATTCTATCTAATCTTAATCCAGTGGGAAAGGAGGATTGCAGGATGAGAGGCTAAAATGGGATAACTTCTGATTACCAAGGCTCCAAGCAAAAGGACAATTCATTTGGAGAAAGTACTTGCTTAGCAATGTGTATTCTGTAAACAAGGGTGCTGGGAGAATTCCACAGATTTCCTGATTGGCAACAATGTCGTGTTAGCTGCTGTATTACATGACTCAACTATTAAAGAACCTACAGAAAGACAATTGTTACAGTACTAAGTTTTAAAGTACTGTACTGGGTTAAGAAAGTTAAACTGGAAGTATAAGGGAAAGTGTTACATGGTTGTAAACATGCCTCTTCTCTGAGACTGGAGGAATAATTTACTCATGAAATACATTTCAAACACCCTGAGCTTTGTCATCCAGCAGGACGATCAGGAAGTATGAATCAACAGGATGAAATGCTCTCTCTCTCTCTCATAGCCCAAATACTGGTCATTTGACCCGCTCATTGTTGTTTATGTTGACTGTTTTAAACTCTGTCTGGGTCCATGGCCTCCTTGAGAAGTGTTCACCTCCCGAGGCTGCTGCAGTCACTGGTCTGCAGAGTGCCCGGGTGAGCTCATGAACTTGCATTTAATCAGGGCCACAGATGCCATTTTTTATTTGTTTTCTACTGCTAAAAATGTCTTGGCAGCCTAATAAACAAGCCTGCCAATTTGGTGACCTTGGAGAAGTATCCTGAAATATCTTTGAGGTCTTAGCTTAAAATTCACCTTCTTAGACTTTCTCTGCCTCTCTATTAAACCAGGACTGCTCCACCCTCTTCTTTACCATCCCAGGACCCTGCTTATTTCCTTCCTTGTGCTGATCACAAGGAGTTTTTCTTTTTTCCTCTTTAAATTTGCTTACTCATTTGTTTGTGTCCCTCCTAGCATGTAAGCTTTTAAAGGCAGACCACACTATCTCACCACAGTGACTTATGAATATAATGTTGAACATGTAGAAAGTGCTTCAAAAGTTTGGATTAATGAAAATATAGACAATATCACACATTTTAATTCCACATCTCACAAATCTGGAAGATATGATTCTTTAGAAATGGTATACATGATTTTTTATTGAGTAAAAAGTTTGAAATGAAGACATTTGGAGCAATGAGGTTCCAGGTATTTGAAGCACATCAGAATGCTTTATTAATATGGCTTTTTTTCACTAGTTATCCAAGTGTGTATTAACTTGTACCATGCATCACCAGTGAGAATTTTGTTACAATGTTTCCTTAAGTCTCTTCATTTCAGATTTTGCTCATTTATTTTGTATTAATGAGGTGTTAATCTTCAGATGCTAGGATTAAATAAAATTTAAAAAACCCTCAAATCATGCTCAGAAAAGGGAATCAGTATGTGTTAGTACAAGTAACAAGAAACTTATTGTACTAAAAATACTGGCAATCTTCTCAGCAAAATTACTCTTGGGAAACATAAATTAGAAGAAAAATGGAATACTCCCTACTTGTATTTGTAACCAGATACACTGTACTGTCTTTCCCTCATAAACATAGGATCAGTAGTACTATTTTTCATTTGAGCTGCCTGTACTTATGAAGATTTTTGTTAGCAGAAAATAAATCCATGCCTGTAAGCTGCTCAAAGGGGAAAAAAAAGTTTGGGGAATTTGCAAGAGTGTGGTTAAGAGAAGCTGTAGATATTTTCCTAAAATGTGAAATTCAGTGGCATTTTAACAACAAAAAAAGTTGTACAAAGTGTTCTTAAATTAAGATCAAAGGGCAAGCAGATACCATTGTTTAGACCTCAGATGGTGTTTCCTTTGGTTGTCTGTCTAAGAATGGGTATAACTCCTTTTTTAAATGTGCTGAATCATGGTTAGTTCCTTTACTTAAGAGTTTACTTCTGATTAGGTTGGAGGAGGATTTCCCAGGGATATGAGAACCCAAATGAAAAAAAGCAACATTCAGCATGTAAATATAATGTTGCATTTCTATGTCTTCTGAGTCTCAGCAGCCTTCTATGTTAGAATTTCTTTCTTTCTTTTTTTTTTGTGTGTGTGCTGAGGATTGAACCCACAGCCTTGTGCATGCTAAGCACACTCCAGGCCCAATTTAATATTTTTACATGAATATAGGGGGGGGGGCTGTGAATATTTGCTATTAGACAACCACTCTAACCTCTTTCTATTTAAAAGGCTGAGTTAGGAAAGGAAAATGAAGAGAGTACAATTTCTAGGATGAGGAGTATCTTCTGTTCTCCACTTCCCATCCTACACTAAAAAAGAAAAAAAAAAAAGAATTATTCTAGGGAATGCTTATTGTTTTAAACTTAGAATAAAATCATTATGGTTTTATTTTTTCCATTTTGAACTTTATTTTGCACCCCCCCC
>PVLC010002853.1:0-78368 GCA_004027655.1 Graphiurus murinus | reverse complement strand
AAAATCCCTATGCATGTAAACAGGTGGTGCACATTAAGTGTTCTGCCCCACCCTCCAGAAGCCACTGTATGACCCAACTCTCTGCCTCCTAGCTGGGCTGCCCTGGCCGCAGGCTGTCACCCAGGGGCTGAGATGGGGAACGACTGGTGTCTTCTCTTTTTTTGTGCTCCTTTCAGAGAACCAGTGCATTCTGTTGTCATTTTGAAAGCTGAGTTAATTTTATTGAAACACATTTTCTCTGGTTACATTTTCTTTTCTCCAGTACTGGGGATTGAACTCAGGGGCATTGAAACAGGATCTCACTAAGTTGCAGAGTGCCTCACTAGGTAGCTGAGGCTGGCTGTGAACCCGGATCCTCCGGTCTCAGCCTCCCGAATGCTGGGATTACAAGCGTGCACCACCATACCCGGCTGAAACACATTTTCTTTTTGCATTATACCCTTAACCTCCTATTCAACACCCATGTCTGTTGTCCTCTGGAAATTTGTGAGCCAAAAAATGGGCCCAGTCTCCCCTGGCATATATGAAAGTGGTGACAGTTGTATCAAGGAGAAGGAAAATCATCACCACTTTAGTAAAATTTAGAGTTACCAAAGAACCAGTGCCCTAAACCTCTCAAGATTTTGTGAGTACTAGAAATTTTCAGAATCTGAGTTCCACCTGTCCACCTTCTAACCACAAGCGTTAGAAATCAGTAACATATTGTTGATCACTGAAACTTATTGGATTTTCCTGTTCAGTTACTAGTTTTTTGAAGATATTGTTTTTCTATGTAGTTTTTATCCCCCTAATGTAAATATATAGTATTTGAGCACCCTATGGATACAGTTAGATTCTTGTACTGGGTAAACAGTTACTACGCACAATGTGGCATTTTGGAGGAATCATGCCCAGCAAGAGACAACCCATTTTGGGTTTATTGTTTAACTGAGATTATTGGTAAATTTCTGTTATTCATAAAATTTAGAGTTTGAAAAGTTATTGTATATTATCTAATTTCCTGTTTGCAGTTGAAGTTGTTAGATTTATTCAACACCATTTCCTCTGCAGCACCGTCACAACTTAAGGCCGAGGAACCATCCACAGACCTACAAAGAACTCCTAATGAAATAGGGCACGGGGGCATTGGTCAAGACACTTACAGAAGCATGCCAGAGCACAGTCCTAGGCAAGAGGTCAGGAGGTACAACTCTTCTGGCATTTTGTGGGTTTTCTCTTAGTGGACAGCACTTTGGCCTAAAACTCTGCTTTTAGAAATGAAAAGCTCAGCCGGGCATGGTGGCCCATGCCAGTAATCCCAGTACTTGGGAGGCTGAGACAGGAGGATTGCAGGTTCTCAGCCAGCTTCAGCTACTTAGTGAGGCCCTCTGCAACTTAGTGAGACCCTATTTCAAAATAAAGAATAAAAATTAGGGCTGGGGGTGTAGCTTGGAGGTAGAATGTCCCTGGGTTCAATCCCCAGTATCTCACACACACACACACACACACACACACACACACACACACACACACACACAATGAAAAGCTCTATGTGTATCTATAAATATCCTCTTGTTTGGTATGCAGAAGGACTGTTGACCCCAGTGAATTGTTTTCTGCTCTGAAACTGAATTGAAAACCATGCTGCTCTCTGTGGCATTGTTCCCCGGTATCCACAGGCACAGATTCTCTTCCTGCCCTTCCCATCTCCATTATTCAAGAGATTGGGGTCATAATAGAGATGGTATCTAAATTATATCAGGTAATTCCTTGATGGCTCCCCATGGTCTGATTATCTCAAACACAGTCCCAGATGACTGCGTTGAAGAATCCCCTTCAAACATTTTTTGCAGAATTAGGTTCTGGTTCCTGGTCCGGAGTGGGAGAGTCTTCCTGACTTTCACATTCAGGGGCACACGCCCTTGATTGCAGATTCTGCTGGGGAAACTGGGATTGTCCTGGGGCTGAAATGTCCCGGCTCCCCTGCTGGTTTTGTGCTCAGCTTGTTTTCTCATTATCTGAGGGCTGCTGCAGAGCTGCAGCATCTGTCTGGGAGGGTGGAGTGGAGTGGATTCACAGCAGGTGGGAGCCGGGGAGGGGTCACTCCAAACTGACCTTTGACACCCGCCACTTTCCTTATTATCACTCTCTTGCCACTTACCCTTTCACCTTGTCCAGAATGTGACTTCTAGCCTGAAACATCTGCGTTTGTTGATTGTTGTTCCTGTGTTTACAGTCTTGTTGGTTTCCTGTACATGAACATGGCCTCAGAAAAAAAAATCCCCATTTGTGTCTCTGCAGAGGATGAGCGGACCATGTCATCAGTGTGAGCTGGCTCATGTTCCCATGGGGCGAGGAGATTTTTTTTTTTTTTAATACTCAGCTTTGCTTATTCTCTGAGACACTCTTTCTTCTTTTCTTTCTCCTAGGGTGTTCTCAGCCCTTTTTAAAAAATTTTTTTATTTTGAAACAGAGTCTTACTACATTGCTGAGGGCCTTGCTAAGTTGCTAAGGCTGGCCTCCAACCTGCAGTCCTTCTGTCTCAGTCATCCAAGTACTAGGATTATAGGCCAGTGGTCCCATGTTCCATCCCCCCATTCTTTAAATCTATGAATTACATTTAAATAGTCTAAAGGCTGAGATTTTTAAACTATAAAATGAAGGGCTAAAAATTGGACTTGAGCTTATACTTTCTAGATTGTATTTGCACATCCTCACAGCAAAATCAAGCAGAAGATTCCAGAGATTTCTCATATATCCCTTGCACCCTCTTATCAATGTCTGCCACCATCCTGGCCCACTTGTTACGAGTGATGGACCTACACTGACACATCATGGTACCCAGACACCACGGTTTGTGTTAGGGCTCACTCTTGGGGTCGTATATGCTGTGGGACTGGACAAATGGACAATGACATGTAGCCACCATCACAGTGTCATACAGAGTGGGTTCACTGCCTTAAAAATATCCTCCATGGAAAAGCTAGCCATTGGATGGGAAAAACCAAATCCATGAAAATATGAAAGATAAAAATATGCAGAGTTTGAGGAACGAGTAACAGAATACCTTCGTTGAGTAATACTTTGTTTCTGGGGTTTTACCCAGTGGTGTATAGAGAAGTAATTTTGATCTTCTATGACAAGGTGGGGTTTTATTCTCTAGTGCTTCTATGTGTTGACAACAAATCCATCAGAAATCTCTCTTTCTTTTTCGAAGTCTAGGAGTTAAAATCTTTTTTCCTCCGCATACTTTCGGGGAGGTGTCTGTCACCATAGTACCTAGACAATCCCTCAGGCAGAATCGTGAGTGATTAAATTTCTCCCTGGCTTGTACCCTGTTTGATCCATGCTCCGCAGGATTTGAGGAAGTAAAATAGAGAAGCCTGAAGAATTAATAAGAATTATTGAATTCTGTGCTTGGAAATTATTGAAATTTGAGGGGGTTGTTAAGGGTGGAGTTAAGTATTTTTCCTTCCTTCCTAAAAACTTATATTAAAACTTCATATGACTTTAGGATTGAGAAACTGACAAAGAAAATCTTACTGGCCCCAGAGGCAGGATCAGAGAACTTTCAAAGACTTCCTCAGAGAGACTATTTAGAGCTGAGTAATACTAAATTAATTGAGACTCTATAAATCCAGAGGTCTTTGTAAATAATATATAGAAAAGGCTTATTTGCCTTTGAACTGTTTTCTATGACAAAGGGCTACACAGATTAATGGTGGATAAATAAGAAAATGCAACAGTATAAACAAGAAATATGGCAACTTTAAAAAGTGCTACTGAACACATAGCAGGTAAATTCTTTGGAGCTGTGTTGGAAATTTGTGAGCATTCCTTTATGAATATCGTATGGGTGAGCCATTTTATAAATGCTCCCATTTCTCTTTGTGTCAACTACCCATCATAGTGGGGTGTTTTCTTACTCAGTTGTAGCTAAATTGCCTACCTCTAATCTCCCACTAGCTTCCTTTACCGGCACAGATGAAGCATCTTCAAGATCAGGAAGAGCTTGAGGACATGGCTCAAGAAATCCAACATTGTTCCATAACATCCGACGTGGGATGTGGTTTAATACTGTTCTGGGTGGCAGCAGTTTAATCAAGCAAAAAGAGAATTAAAGAATAGAGGGGGAATAGAGAGAGGGTCATAGGTGCCTTGAGCTAAGGATATTTGGAAAGCTGTGTTTCTCTCAGTGGGCTGTGGAACAGGCCTTTGCGTTTTTATGAGGACAGTAACATCATCAACTATGGGAACTCCTTTCACAAATCTGGCCCCTCACTTAATTCATCTGCTTCACTGAAGTTTGATTCTATTGTTACACACATGTGTGTGTCCTTGATATAAGATTTGGAATCCAACATGGCGGCAAGGATGAGGTGGTACTCAGTTGATTTTACTTTCCCTTTTTCTTTCTCTTTCTTCCCCTGTCTTCTCTTCTCCTCCCATACCTCCATTAATAAATTGGCAACCTTGTTGCATTCATTTCCTCTTTCTATATGTTCTTAACCCATAGTTTTGGTGACTGTTATTGATCCAGCAGAGCAGATTACACACATTTCCATGACATTTTATACCATAGAAATAAGTCATCACCTACTATTAAGGTTAAGTAGTTGGTTTTCTTGATGGTGCTAGAAAGTGCTTATGGCCCTTAAAGTACAGAGTGGAAGAAAGAGCACTTTGTTAAGATTCAGGAAGCTTGAATTTAGTCTCTAGACTTAGTTTAGTAGTTCAGTAGTATCTTGTTCAAGCCACTTAACCAAGTTTCTAGGTCTCTTTCTTCACATTGGGCTAGATTAGAATTTTCCAAAAAACATTTCATGAACACTACTTTTCCAAAATGTTCTGAAAAAAAAAAATCATGGAAACACTTAATATTCTGTTCCTTCCTTTGAAATTTACATGTCTATCAGCATATTAAATGTGACAAGGCTAGCAAGTAAGGAAGCATGCTAACTTGTAATCGTTTTCTTTGAACTGACTTTTGCTTCATAGCCCCTTCCTGCTGACAGCTTCTTGTGTCAGACCCAACCTCTCTGCCCTCATGCCCTTTCCTGGCCCTTCCCTGGGTATTCCTGTAGAGCGGAACAGCGTGCATTTCCAGCTGCCACTGCCCTTCTCTGGCTCCTACTCTCTCTGGGTGGGCCACCTTGTTTCACCTTCTGGGCTCTCCGTCTCCTTCCTGAGGTGGGAAGTGGCTTCCTGGTGTTGTCTCTCCATGGATGGCCACTCCTTGACCTGCTTGACTGCTCAGCTCTCCCACTACTGTGCCACCCGTTACCTGCATTAAATGCCTCTCTGTTGGAAACACTCGCAGGGTTTCTCTGTCCCTCGTTGCACCCTATATGATTCAGCTTTCTGTCACTATAACAGTTATCCAAGATAATCAACTTGTAGAGTTTTGGAGGTTGCAATCCCTCATTGACTGGCTCTATTCTTTTGGGCCTGTGATGAGGCAGCACATGATGGCGGGAGGCAGGGGGGTGTGGTAGAGCAAAACATCTTCTGGCCAGAAAGGAAAGAGAAGAAAAGGAGGGGGCTGGGTCCCACTGTGCCCTTGAAGGGAATGCCCCAGTGACCTGGAAACCACTCTGGGCCCTACTCTTTAAGGTTCTACGGCTTCCCATAGCGCCAAGCTGAGGATCAAGTCTCCAATATATGGACTTTGGGGACACTCTAGATCTAAACCATAGCAGACCCCCTGACAGCTACAGCCTCCGAGTTGCCTGGACCACAGCTGAGGAACCCCAAGTTAGATAATGCTCGGAACTCAATTCTAGGGGCATTCTTTTCTTTGTTTCTCTGAGTGATTCTTTTTTTTTTTCTTCTTCAAAGTAGCATTACTAAGGTACAATTGATATGTTATAAACTACTTATTGAAAGTGTTCCATAAACTCTAGCACCTGCGAAATTGTCACAGCAATTAGGACAGTGAGCATCTCCTGAGCTACTCTAAACAGCTGTCCACGATCAGGCAGGAATCAGTCAACCCCAGCGCACAGGAAGTGCTGCGCAAAGTCCCATCTCTCATCCGTGCCGCGCTCTCATGTTTTTATCTTGAGGGCTTTCACACTTTCCTGAAGAATGGAATGTGCCGAAGATGTTTGTGAATGGCTTTCTCGGATCAGAGAGCCACGAGGTCAGGTCTCTATGGGGTCAAGCCCGCTCTTTGCTGTTGTGCTCAGCCTTAACCTTGGACCTCACTTTCCACATTTTTTCTTTTTTTTTTTTTTGAAAATAACAATAAATATGGGCAGACTTCTTTTTAAATTTTGAGATCAAACATCCAGGGTACATTGGGGTTGTGATGCAACCCTATTTGCATCTTGTTTCCAAAGGCTCAAGTTTAAAAGATTGGATCCTGCTGGAAAACAGCACAAAGATGCTTCCATGGGTTTCTGTTTTAAATTCGGGCAATTTAGGTAGGGCCCAAGTCCAAGAACTTTAAGAAAGTGAATTCCAACCTACTCCCAACGTTCCCCTGTGCTCGCCCTTCTCCACATGTTCTGTGAGTTTAGACAGATACTGAGTCCCTTACCCTCCTCAAGCCAACATTAGTATTGTATTTCTTCATGACTTTTTGCCTTAAAGAACAGCTGATGTCACTTAGTGTACTATTATCACAGGGAGGCAAACACTTTTAGCTGTAAATATGTGCTGAGTGCTAGGAGATGGTAAGAAAGGGGAGACTTAAAAGTTTTGGGAGAAAACATATATGAGGCACTGTTCACTGAATAGTCCAGATAGCACCCAGCCTCATAATAGAGCTTTGTTGTTGTTATTGTTGAATAATCCTACGCGTTGCTGAGGATTGAATTCAGGGATATTCTACCTGTGAGCTACACCTCAGCCCTTTTTATGCTTCGTTTTGCAACAGAGTCTCACTAGGTTGCTGAGAGTCTTACTGTGTTGCTGAGGCTGGCCTTGAACCTGCAATCCTCCTGTCTTGGGATCCCAAGTACTGAGATTATAGGTGTGTGCCACCATGCCTGGCCCATAATAGGTTTTGAAATTACTTGACCACCTCCCACCTGCCTGCCATTCAGAGAGGCTGCTTTCCTTTCTGTGTCCCATATAACCTGACTCCTTTCCCAGTCACGCTGCTGAAATTCCTCTGTTGAAGGCAACTAATGACTGTCCTGTATCCTTACCCTCTTCTCCACAAGCCTGGGTCATACTGACACACCTTTCTCTGCTGCAGCCCAGCCTGCTGTATTTTGGGACATTTTCTCAAACACAGCATAAAATTCTGAAGGTTTGCATATGGCAGGAGACCCACACACCGATTCCAGAGAGGGTATGGGCAGGGGGAGGTTGCACGCAGATGTAGGAGAACAGAGATATGGCCATAAGGCAAGATGAGGGGCTGGTCCCGGTTCCCTGTGGCCTGGTGGAAGGGCAGGCATGGTGATGGGGTACCAGCAGCTGATGGATCAGAAAGCTGGATGCCAGCTGAGAGTGTTTCTGCATGTGTTTGTGCCCTCTCTCTCTCCCTCACCTCCCTTTTCTCGATTGAACCCGGGCCATCCTACCTCTGAGCTACACTTCCAGCCCCTTTTTTTGAAACAGGGTCTCACTAAGTAGCTAAAGGCCTTGCTAAGTTGCTCAGGCTGGTCTCGAATCTGCGAGCCTCCTGTTTCAGCCTCCCAAGTACTGGGATTACAGGAGTGTGACACCACACCTGGCTCGCTTCTCTTTACTGACCCATCTCTTTCCAGCATGACCCAAGGGTGGTCCTGCAGCACAGTCACACACCTTAGAGCTTTTAATTGTCTTGGCACAAGAACATCTTTGTTTAAAAAAAAATTAATTTCTGTGGACCCATACTTTTTCAAAATTGATGAGAAATGAATGACTGAAAAAGTGACATAAAAAAATCCCCCAAACACATACAAAATTAAGACTCAATTTTTAATTATTTGGTTCCATTCACATAAAGTTATGGGTTGAATTGCTACCAAATGGTTTAGACACTTTCCATTTCTGCACATGTCTAGTTGCAGGCCAGCAACAGAGTTCACTGCTCGTTGAATCCTTGTGGTCTATTGAATGGAGCCAAGAGGCCTCTGAGTCCACTCTTTGGTTTCTTCTCCATTCATCTTTATGTACCCAGTTCTGATCCTGCTCCATGATTTTGTCTGTACACCTAGCGAAACTGCTCATTTCTACACTCTCAATTTTATCTGGTTCTTGAAGCCCATCTCATCAAGGAACTTCCCTTCCTTCCTTCCTTCCTTCCTTCCTTCCTTCCTTCCTTCCTTCCTTCCTTCCTTCCTTCCTTCCTTCCCCCTTCCCTCTCTACCTTCTTCCCTCCCTCCTCCCTCCTCCCTCCTTTCCTTCCTTCTTCCCTTCCTCCCTGCCATCATCTTTTGCTCCTTCTTTTCCCTCCCTCCTTCTTTCCTTTCTTTTGATTGAACCCAGGATCTGGTGCATGCTAGGCAAGCACTCTACCACCCCCAGCCCTTAAGGAAGCCTTTCTGAAATTTGTTTATCTGCATGCCATCCCTCATTGGAAGAACATTTGGGGCCAAATGACAGGGACAGGGTGGGGAACTTCAGATGCCTGTTTGCAGATGACCTCTCTGTGACTTAAAGGAAGGAGCTGGGAGCCTGGAGTTTCCGTACTGGCTCTGCTACCCACCAGCTGTATGAATTGGGCCAAGCCCTTGAGTACCAACTTCTCTGATTCCTATCCTCTGATGTTCGATTCATTTTTGACACATCCTCCTTCCCCAGAGTACCTAGTATTATAAGCTGATATGCAAAAAGTACTCATTGGATGGATGAGGGCCAGTTTCTCCCAAATGAAATTGGTGTATGCTCTCTTGGTCTTCTTTCTCATCATGAATAACATCATACATTTGAATGAGAGAGTTATAAACTGTGAAGCACTGTGTACAGATAGGAGAGATCCTTAGTGGGCTCTGTATGCAAACAATTCTGCTTTCAGGATTTATGGTTTGTGTCTTTCTAGTAGTTAAAAAAAAAAAGGCCTCAGGAAGAAGATATACTGTTTTCCTTCTATCTGATGTCATTATGACTTTAATAAGTATTAGTAGGAGTCAGAAAGAAGTTGCTGCTGAATCTAAATTTAAACTTCCTGCTTGTGCCAGGCAGAAAGCTTGCATGCAAGCAGGCACGACTCCTCCTGCAGGTGCCCATGCAAAATACTTATCTTGTCAGCTTCTACTGCAGGCTTGCTGCTTGGCTTTCCTTGTGGAGGTGTTAGACAGTCTGTTTACATAAGGGCTGAGGGGGTGACATAATGTCTATTGAAGCAAAGTCACTTAGCTCCCCACCAGGCAGCAGGGAGCATTTAAAAACTGAAAAGAGATCAAAGCCATGGGCAGGGCTGAGATAGCCCTACTCAGGGGGAGGGTGGTCTCTTGGTTGGTTGCCCGAATAGACGAACAGACGTACATTATTGCCTCACCGTATTTCCAGACCATTGGTGGAATGAATCAGGCAGCGGTACACTCCAAGAAGCCAATCCAGAAAGGCTGCTTCGGCAAGTGCGTCCAAATGGGTTGGAAAAAATGTCAAACCAGAGTAAGCACATACAAGATGTGATGTTTCTCTTTTTATAGACTGTTATAAAAGTTGTTTAAAATTAAACAACTTTTCAGTACTTAAATTATGTCTAATGAGACAGGTAGGTCTTGGAATGGAGAAATTTTTTTTCCATCTTATCCCACTAAAGTTTTGCTCACTGTACTAGAGAACATAAGACATAAACACTCCCATTTCCAGGGTGTGTATTAGCCTTAGGATGGAGAAGCGGGAGGTGGGGGGAGTTGACACAGGTCAGAGGGGTGGCAGATCCAAATATCTTTCATGTTTTATTTGATGGAATGGAATATGGAAATCAAATGAAAGGGAAATATGGAAATAATTTCAGACTCATATTTGTAAGTACTACTGAGGGATAATCTTGTGTATTTTATTTTATTTTACTTTTTTTTGTGTGTGTGTGTGTGCTGGGGCTTGAATCCAGGGCCTCACACATGCTATGCACATTCTCTACCACTGAGCTACACCCCTAACCTATCTTAGGTATTTTATACTTTTAAAATATATGTACATGTGCTGAGCACAGTGGCATACACGTGTAATCTCAGTACTTGGGAAGCTGAGATAGGAGGATTGTGGGTTTGAGGTCAGTTTTAGCAATCTAGAGATATACTATTTTATCTATCTATCTATCTATCTATCTCTATCATTCATTGGTTTGTTCATTAGTTAGTTAGTTATGTATTTATGTACTTATTTATTTACTTATGGTACTGGAGATTGAACCCAGGGGCATTCTATCTCTGAGCTACACCCCCAGCCCCATTTTATTTTTTTTTTAATTTTGAAACAGGGTCTCACTAAGTTGCTAAGGGCCTTGCTAAGTTGCTGAGGCTGGCCTCAAGCCTGTGACCCTCCTGTCTCAGCCTCCCAAGTACTGAGATTACAGCTGTGCACCAACATACCTGGCATAAGACCCTGTTTCAAAATAAAAAGGACTTGGGGTATAGCTCAGAGGTAGAGTGCTTCTGTGTATGTATGTATGTATGTATATATTATGTGTATGTGTGTAGAATTCTCTCTCTCTCCACACATACACACACACACAGTACAGTTTATAGTATGTATTCTCTTTACCCTTCCACTCCAAAATAAGTAGCTTAATGTTATTTTGTTTTTCATTTTTTATTTTCAGTCATATTTAGCAACAAATAATAGTGTGTAGGGTTGCACTGTTAAATATTTACAAAGTTAATGTGTCTTGGCTATTGAAGTATCTATACCCCCCTTTCCAGCTGGCTGGCCCTTGTTAAGATCATTTATCTTTGCAGGATGCAACCTGGCCACTGTTCTTCTGCTCTCCTCTTGGTTTGGGTGACCTGAGATGCTCTTTTCTGGAACAAATGGATCCAGCATCCCTTGGACTTCTTGTTTACTCGAGGCATTTGTTTCCAAGCTAGTTTTCCTTTTTCTTTTGTTTCAGGGTGCTGGGGTTTGAACTCAGGGCCTCATGCATGCTTAAACATGTGCTCTACCACTGAGCTGTGCCCCCAACCCCTTCAGGCCAGTTTAAATGCTTGCTCTTCCCCTCACACATGAACCCTCTCCGCTCTCACTCAGGGTTATATTTTCGTGGTCCCCGTGGTGCTCAGGCAGCGGAACTCAGAACCGCAACTTCTGAGGGGCCACCTAACATCATAACCATGAAGACTACAGGATCGCCCTGTTAACACCACAGAAATAAAACATGTCCCCAGAACGTCTCACAGGGATGAGGAACTTATTTCCATGATTCTCCTAGGTCAATGCTGGCACATGCTCTTTCCTGCTGGGTAGCAAACACGTTTCACCACACTCTTACCTAAGTGCTTTTTGTTTACGATTCCACAATGAATTCCTGGCCTCCTTCATGTTGATTCCTGTGAATATTGTGACTTACTCCCACACCTTTCTGAGGGAGTAAATTCCAAGTTGTAGTGCATCTTTCACATTTTCCCAGCATTTTTTTTTTTTGTGAAAACTTTAAACTGAGGGGAAACTGGAGAGATTTTGCAGCCGATATCTGCAGATGTAGCACTTGCCTTCTGTCATTAACACTTTACGATATCTGCTTTATCAGGGATCTGTTCTGTTTATCCATTGGTCAGTCCACCCTTTTCTAGTTTTAGATGCCTTTTGAAATAGAGTTGTAGATGTTAGTACACGGCCTTCTCAATACTTCTGCTTGTGTGTCATTAAAGTTCTGAGTTTACTATTTTTTTTTTTGGTGATACTGAGTATTGAACCCAGGGGCACTCTACCTCTGAGATATACACCCATACCTTTTTATTTTTTTAATTTTGAGACAGGGTCTTGCTAAGTTATCATGCGTTGACCTTGAACTCGCATTCCTCCTGTCTCAGCCTCCCAAGTACTGGTATTACAGGCATGCACCACCATGCCTAGCCCAATGTTTACATTTCTTGAGGCAAAATTTCTATAGAATGGAATGCTTATTTTTTTTGTGTACTATTTTATGAGTTTTGACAAACATACACACACCCATAAAACCCAAATTCCTATCAAGATACATTACTAGTACCCAGAAGGTACCTTGAGGCTGCTTGCTGGGTATGGGTGGTCCAGGAATCATCCAGAATCCAGGACTTTCCCTCTCTGTGTCTCTTCCTTCTGAGGTCCCCTTCCTTTCTAGGATGCTCAAACCTCTGTCCTGTGGTTCTTCCAGATGGAAATCTTGTGGGTTTCATGTTGGCATCCCAGCTGGGCCACGTAGTACAGACAGGACTCACTTTCAAGGGTGGGAGGCCCATCCTATACTGTTTCCTGTTTCTTTGTGTCAACACTGAGATTATGCCTGCTTTTAGATAGAGCCTTCAGGTACCCATGTGTGCAGGTTTTATTGTTTTTACCAGAGTTTATGTCCAATAGGGTTTTATTGCCTGTTGTCAGAAATGGAACCCTGTCCATTGTTTTAATAGTATTTGTGTGTGGAATGTACAAAAGACTTCCGCATGGTCCCTTGTTTGGAACAGTTAGACTTCATGACTTTTCAACTTATGGATGGCACAAAATCAATTTGCAATCAGTAGGAACCATACTTGGAATTTTGAATTTGCATCTTCTCCTGGGCTAGCTCTGTGTCTGGTGGTACTGGGCGGCAGTAGCACCTGCAGCTGCCATTCAGCTCCTGATCACTGGGAACATGCCATCCTGCGACAGTGTGCTGAGCAGCCACGCTAGGATGTTCCGAAAGTGAGGGGGGCCTGATATATTTTCCACCTCTGATGTGTTTATAAACACAACCCCACCACAACTTGAGCAGCATCTGCATTTATAAAGGAATTCTTAATAGCACCCCCCCCAAACAAAACAAAACAAAACAAAACAGTACAGAGGTCCTATAATTGCGTAAGTTTACCTTCCAGAAGCAACAGTGACAGTGTTCCCTCTCACCAAATGGAACTGGAGGCATACTTAACAACACCATGAAAAAAATGTTTCTTAAATCCTGGAAGTGCTACCAGTATTGAACATGATGGGTTTAATTTGGTTGTCCAGAGTTTATTGAGCCCTTTCAAGACACCAGGGGAGAAACTGGCTGCCGTAGGGAGGGTGCAAGAAAAGGATGCAAAATGTAGGGAGATGGAGTTGCCTGCAACATGCGGAAGTCTACGGTAGAGGTAAAACCAGAATATCACAGGAGCACCCATGAGTGTGTGGTTGACTTATGGGAGGGAGGTGGTAGGATATGCCATTCAAGCTGAGTGGAAAGAAAAGTGGGATTCCCACCAGGCACAGTGGCGCACGCCTGTAATCCCAGTCCTTGGGGGAACCAAGACAGGAGGGTCGCAGGTTTGAGGCCAGTCTCTGCAACTTGGTGAGCCCCTCCACAACTTGGAGAGACCCTGTTTTAAAATAAAAATAGAAGGGCTGGGGCATAGTTTGATGGTAGAATGCACCTGGGTCCAAGCCCCAGCACCAAAGTAAAAAATGAAAAACGAGGAAGGTTGGATTTCTGCCAGTGGATGAGGACAAGAAAGGCGTTGCTGCCCGAGGTGTGCCCTGGGGATCACAGCCTGGGGCTTTGGGAATGGCCTCAGGTGCCAGGGCCCCAGGCTGAGCTGCTCCTGGCCATGGCACCGGTCTTCGATGGAGAGGAGGTTGAAAAGACAGGCTGAGGGCAGCGGGGAGAGACAGGCATGCCAGCCTACGGAGCTCATTTTGCAGGCAGTGAGGAACCATTTACGATTCTTCGGTAAGACTTTGGAATGGTTGATGTGTGCCCGGGGCAAGATATTTCTGGCAGCATAAAAGGGAGGCTAGGAAGTGGGGAGACCAGTTAGGATGGCTGCACCA
Source organism: Graphiurus murinus (assembly GCA_004027655.1). Taxonomy (NCBI): domain Eukaryota; kingdom Metazoa; phylum Chordata; class Mammalia; order Rodentia; family Gliridae; genus Graphiurus; species Graphiurus murinus. The sequence continues at coordinate 64,520 of PVLC010002853.1, read as the reverse complement.
CCCTCTAGATACCCCCCTTCCCAGACCTGACCCATTTAATCCTTATGTGCAGCAGTTGAGGGTCTTTCTGAAAATTAACATAGTTCTTATTTTTCCTTCCCTGCAATTAAATTCAGAAGGTTTAATCAAGAGGGGAAATTAGGTGACGAATTCGTGAATAGCACCCAAGAGATTATAACTTGTGGAAAAAGTATTGGTTCCAGTAACTAAGAACTGAAAAAATTGTGACTTAAATAGACATTTAAATAGACTTGTCTTCCTGGAACTCTCTCCCTCATTTCTCCTTACAATTAAAAACACTCATCTGGGAGCTGGTTGCTTAGGGTTAGCGGTTGTCATTTGTGGTCAAGGTGCGGAGAATGTTCCCATTTGTGAAGCTAATTGGTCCACGAGGAGACTCCACCGGGGACCAGGCCCTCAGCACGCTCACAGTGTGCTCAGCCCACCGAAGTGACCAAACTGAAGGTCGGCCTTATTTTACTGTCTGATTTGTCTCTATTTTGCCAACCCACATCTGTCGCAGGTAGTGTGAAAGACGAAGGTGAGTGTCGTCTCCAAGGGCTGAAATTAGCCAGTGCCGATTGAAGCAGGGCAGGCTCTTTCTTCTCCTTTGTGCAGAGTGTAATTCACAACTTTATTATCTTGGTGCATAAAAAAACAAGGACAACCACATGTGTGAGAAATGGCAGAGAGAAGTTTAGACGCCCAGTGTTGGTATTAGTGGCAGGCAGGACCCCAGCCCCTTGTCTTTGCTCCCTGGTAATATGTCTGCGAATATGTTACCTTACGTGACAAAGGTGAATTATGGTCACTAAAGCTGACCTTAAGGTAGGGAGATTATCCTGGATTATTAGTCACATAGACCGTGAGAAACAGAAGAGGAAGGTGGAAGAGTCAGAGAGAGGGGGCAAGAGAAAAAGCTCTGGTGGCTGTAGGCATCATCTCTGAAGATGGAGGAGAGGGATCACTGCCAGGGACTCAGCGACTTCTAGAACCTGGGAAGAATGGCACTGAGTTGAAAGCCAGCAGGGAAATGGGGGCCCTGGTTCTGCAACCACAAGGAGCTGAATTAATAGGCTCTCCCCTGGAGCCTTGAGAAAGGAATGCTGTCCTGTTCATACCTTGATTTTAGTCCAGTGAGACCCCTGATGGGCTTCTAACCCATATCGGACTGTCAGAGAATAATTTTGTGTTAAGTTGCCAAGTTTGTGAAAGCAGCAATAAAAAAAAAATGAACAGTGTTGCTATTGATACAGGGCTTTGTTATCTTCCGATCCCTTCAATTAGGGTGACCTGAGCTGGTGGCACTCTGGAGGGTTAAACCTGCTTGTGCTGGAGTCAGTTTGCCTGTATTAGAATATGGGCTTGGCTTTGCCATCACTGTTGTCCCCTGGGGCTGCCCGCTCTCAGTCATGGTCAACCCCACCACAGTCATCCCCACTGAGTTCTTTGATATCATGTCTCCTTTGAGCTGTTTACAGATGAATTGCCAAAGACAGCAGGACACTCATTCTCTGAGCACTGGAGAGAAAGGATTTGGTGATAATGGTTCTTGCTTTTACAGAATTATCCCAGCATTTATGTGTCAGCATGGTGGCTTCACATGCCATAATGGCACTGTTGGCAAGTCCATCTCCAGGGAGAAATTTGATGAAGAGAACTCCATCCTGAAGCATATTGATCCTGGCATCGTGTCTGGCAAGTGCTGGGCCAGATGTGAGTGGTTCCTAGTCTGTTATCTGTACTGACAAGACTGGGTGCTTGAAAGGCACACGTGGTCTTTGGGAAGGTGAAGGGAACTCTAAGACCGTGGAAGCCATGTTGTGCTGTGGGAAAGGCAAGACCAGCAAGAAGACTGCCATTGCTCACCATGGACAACCCGAATCTACTTCACTTATGTTTCATCTTAACTGTCAGACCATTCCTTCTGTGGCTCAGGAGAGCACTCCTCCACCTCGTCTGCTTCCAGTCGCTGTTCATCTATGCACTCTTGCTGCAGTGTTTTGGGTTCTTCATTCCTTTACACATCTGGCTGGATTGCAGAGTTCAGTTTATCATCATAAAATAAAAACTAAACAGCAACCACCACCATAAAAAGAATATGAGTTTCATCTCTTATGAGTTGCATGGCTTTATGCAAGGTACCCTCTCTGTGCTCCAGCTCATCACCCATAAAATGGAAATCACACTTAGATCTCAGAGTGGTTGCCAGGACTGAGATACTGTGTGTGAAGTGCTTACTGCGACGGATGGTACCTCTTAGGTACTCAACAGTTATAAGCTGTTATTAGATTTGTTTGCAGTAAAGGGCCATTGCGAAACATCGTTGTGTTTCTTGTCTGTCATACTATTTAACATGCCATCTTCTTATGCTGAGGGTAGGAAACCATCAAAAAGAAAACTGAGAAACTTTGGGCAATCCCTATTGATTCTTAAGTTCTTCTGGAAAGTACTTCTATATTATATATGTTATAAAACTTGAGTAGAGAAAGAGAGAAACTTACAAAGCTAAAGCACTATATTAATGTAAGGTAAAGTAAAGTAAAGTAAAGTAGGGCATTTGGGGGTGGCACCAGTTGTGGGGACCATAACACCCTGTGATTTAGTTCCGTTTCCATAGTCAGCATCCGGCTATGGTACAGATGTTTGCTATTATTGATGTTTGTCAAGCTGAATGATGAAGATTCAGTGTTGATGTCTCAATAACCATTGTGTGTTGAGAAACAATCTGATTTGACAGTCCTGTTACTTTGAAATCCCATAGTGTCAAGTCCTATAATTTTCTTGCATCTCATGATACCCCTCAACTCTGTGATTGCAAATATGCTGCTGTGTTGATAATGAAAATGTCCTTATTCTGAGATCAATAGAGGACAAATTTGTAAAAAAAAAATGTGGTCTTTACCACATATAAGAAAAAAAAAAAAAAAAAAAGGAAAACTCTATATTCTTTACTCAAACCACGAGTCTTAGTAAAAGAAGAAAAGTCTCTAGTATTGGTTGAGTGTCCCCCAATTGCTTGGGACCAGAAATGATTTTGATTCCAGAGTTTTTTAGGTTTTGGAATATTTACATACACATATGCAATATCTTGGGAATGGGGCCCAAGTCTAAATAGGAAATTGATTTTTGTTTCATATATGCCTTATATGCTGCAGGTAATTTTATACAATATTTTAAATTTTTTTTGTGGGAAACAAACTTTCATGGTATGGAGTTTTCCATTTGTGGTATCAAGTTGGGGCTTAACAGTTTCATATTTTGGATTTTCAGATTAGGGATGCTCAATGTGTACCCCCACTTTGTACTCCTGTGTTGATGCCACTGGTATTCTACCCTTCAGTAAAAGAGCTTAGAGCTTTCCTGTAGTTATTCACTGTCTATTGTGTTTCATCTACAAAAGACCAACACCAGTGAACCATTGCACCTTTTTCTGGGAGGGGCAGGGATAAATATTCTATGTTATTGTTATGCTTTGCAGAATGGGAAGCTGCCTTTGTCTGGAGCATTCAGGATATTTTCTAACCAACTTTTGTTTTACTTTATGAACATCGAGACTCTTGCAGATGGCCATGGTTCCACATTCTTTGTTCGCTAGGAAACTCAGAGCAACTTCCACATGTTATATGGTATTAATTTGCCTACTCTAACCTTATCTTATTTTCTTGACCCATTTTCCTTTAATTCCTATTTCCACATCTGCTTAATGTTTATTCTGTAAAATCATATTTTTTAAGTTATCTTGGGCTATTTTTTAGAACAAGTCAGAAGAGAATCAAGTTTGCTTAAAATCAGTGACAAATAGTCAAGGAAGCCATTGCCTGTTGTCACAGTCACCAAGGCTCCCACACTTGCCTCTAGGACATGCCTTTGGGATTCCTCTCTAAGGATGAATCTGCACCCTGTACTGTGTCACCAGGGGTGGAGAGCTAAGTGGTTATGTGTCGTACACAAATCAGAGTGCACATGAGACAATGTAATGTCACCTGGGTGACTTATTGTAAAGATGTCTCTACTGGGTTTGATTTGACATTAAACATTCTTAAAGCATGGTCCAGGGTCAATGAGCATCAGGATCAATTGAGAAGCTAGTTAAAAATGCATCAACCTGGGTGTTGCTGCCAGAGATTGTGATTCAGTATGTCTCATATGGGACATTTGAGAAGCATTTTAAGAAGCTTCCTAGATGGTTGTTAATCAAGTGGTTTATGGACCAGATTTTGAGAAGTATTGCTTTAAATGGTGGGTAGGACTTAAAGAGGCAAAGGTTATCCACTCTGGATGATGGAACTAGCAGAATCAAAGGCACTAATTATGATAAAAGGCAACGTGGGTGAGACAGGAAGACTAAGGGTGGATACCAGGTATAGCACTGTTAACGTCATTTGTATACCTGCTCAAACACCAAAAAGAGAAGAGATTTGACTCACAGTGGTCAGTAGGCTGTGCCGCTTTGGGCATGTGGTGAGGCAGCACATCATGGCAGGGACCATGTGGTGGAACCACCCATCCACTTCCTGGAGGCCAGGAAAGCAAAAGAGAGAGACAGGAAGAGGCTAGGGTCCCAATAGCCCCTTCAAGGGTATGTCCCAGTGACCTAGGCCCCAAAGCTTCCACTACCGCCCAGTAGATCACAGGCTGGCAACCAAGCCTTTAGCATTTGGGCTTTTGGGGGACATTCATCCAAACCCTAGCAATCAGCTTAAACATTTAAATATACTTTGTGCCACTTAAACATTCACACATCTTCTGTGTGCCAGTTACCTTGCCAAGTGCTGAGGACATTAAAATATTTAGATTGCATTCTTCTGGGAGCATGCTGTTTAGAATGGTGAGGTTGCTGTGTGGATACACAGGACTTGTGCATTGTAGCAGATACGAGGAGAGAAATGTATTTTGGGGTTTATCAATTAGGAAATCATAAAGGCAGGATGAAGAGGCAGAGGGGTTGAGAGGTGAGCAGGTATTTCCCTTCATCTGAGTCTCTGAAGTTGTACAATGCAGTGGTTTAGCCTGAGATTCCCACAGTGACTTTTTTTTTTCAGTACTGGGGATTGAACTTAGGGGCATTCTATCTCTGAGCTACATCCTCAGTCCTATTTTCCTATTTTTTATTCTTTATTTTGAAACAGGGTCTCGCTAAGTTGTGGAGGGCCTCACCAGGTAACTGAGCCTGGCCTCGAACCCAGATCCTCTGGTCTCAGCCTCCCAAGTACTGGGATTACAAGCGTGTACCACCATGCTCGGCCCACAGTGACTTTTGCAATAATAATAATAGCTATTTACTTTCCTTGGACAGTTTTCTTACGTTTTACCTGTCCTTTTTTCAAAAAATTAAATGAACTATGTAAATATAGCAGCCTTGACTAGGTGTATCTTGAGAATTTTCCAGCTGGGTTCTGGAACTCAAATTTTATTATTTTAATCAAAAGCATCTTTGACCTTTTCATTCTTCCATTCTTTAAAAACAAAGTGAGCATTCTTTATTGGAAAGATGATAAATGGTAAGATTTTTAATAACTTGGCTAGTAGTTCTTTTAAATCTGGTTTCTGTGGTCATCAAATACATTGAGATGATATGTCAGGTGATTCGCTAACTCAATGCTACTTCTGCCCTGATTCTGAGATGTCTGAGCTCTAATTCCCACCCCATTGCTTCTCTTTCTGAGCTGTGTTTGCTGTGATGGTGGATGAATCCATCTCAGGATGTTGCTTGAGTGACTGTAATCTAGGGCAAGAGCTAAAATTCTCAACCTACTTGACCTTGGCTGCAACCCACAGCTGTGAATGTTGTTGGACCTCTCTCTTCTCAGCCACATTAAGCTCAGTGGCTTTGATGCAGCTGAAAGGCTGACTTGACCAAGGAGTATTGCCTCCTGCTGATGTCTAGGGGAAGCCAACACCATAAAAACGAATGTTTTACTAAGAGTGCTCGTTCTACTACCTGCAAACCCAGCCAGTCACACTGCCAAATTGGTCAAAAAAAGAATTGGCTTGAGAATTGCAAACTGCATTCCTCTGGCTAAGAAATAGAGCTCAGATCAATCACATGGGGCTCCCTAAATCACTAAAATGTAGTAGACATGTCAAACATTTTAAATGGAAACTTAAAAAAAATCTACTCTTTGTTATATTATAAAAGCAATTTAGTTAAATAAAAATAGAATGATGAATCTTTGACAATGTAAGCCTTACTTCTTTATTTTTTCACCCACCTGTATTTGTAGAAAACAATACTTTTGCTTTAAAAGATCCTAACAGGACAGTGGATATTTTGGCATGTGTAATTGGGTTGACACATATATTCCATGCTTTTGCATTCTCTGTAAGATTGCAGAAAGATTTGGCAATCTGGATTACACAGAGACATCATTAAATTATGTTTATAGATCTCTGTGGAATAATCACAGCATGTTAAGAGCTATAATGGCCACAGAATTAGACATGGCTTCTGTCCAGCAGTGTCACTTCAGTGGGCCAATTACAGATGAACAGGCCACTAGAAGATACTCAGGGTTTTCCTTTTGAAGATGCATGTTTTCTTTGAGACTTCTCTCAGCTATAATGTCAGATGTTTTTCTTGGTTAGTCAAGTGAGACTATTTTTCAAGAAGTTTAATCTGGACCTCTGAGCAATTAATAGCATGAAACTTTGAAATCTCAGAAGTGTTGGAAGCATCCCTTTGCATGGAGTAGAAGAGCTGCTCAATTTATGGTGGCAAGTAGAAGAAGAAGAAGAAGAAGAAGAAGAAGAGGAGGAGGAGGAGGAGGAGGAGGAGGAGGAGGAGAGAAAGGAAGGAGGAGGCCAGTGCCAGATACAGTCCTCAAGGCCTCCTCGGGCCATGACCCATCTCTGAACCTTCCTGCACTGGGGACATGCTTTCAACACAGGAGCTTCTGGGGGGACACCCTAAACCTAAACCATAACAATGTATCCCCTTTACTCCAGTTCTTACATGGGTGATTATCCAAGAGCTGCTTAGATGGTACCCGTTACAGGAGACTCACTACTTCAAAAAGACACTTTTTTTTTTTTTTTTGCGGTACTGGGGATTGAACTCAGGGGCATTCTACCTCCGAGCTACACCCCCAGCCCTACTTTTTATTCTTTATTTTGAAACCAGGTCTCACTAAGTTGTGGAGTGCCTCACTAGGTAGCTGAGGCTGGCCGCGAACCCGGATACTCCGGTCTCAGCCTCCCAAATGCTGGGATTACAAACGTGCTCCACCACGCCTGGCTCAAAAGACACTTCTAAAATTTTTGTACTGTGATAGTTGATAGTGTTCTGTTCTACTGATTAAGTTTCCACCTCCTTAAAACTTCTTGGTCTTTGATTGTCCTTCTAGAGCAGGGTCAGCAACTTTTAAAGAAAGAGCCAGATGGTCAGTATTTTCATCTTTGCTGTGGCATGGCCTTTGTCTCCACTTCTCAGCTCCACTGTGGCAGTGCAGAAGCCATACAACTGTCATGCATTCCTTTTTTTTTTCTTTGTGGTACTGGGGATTGAGCCCAGGAGCAGTCTTCCTCCAAACTACACCCCCAGCCCTCTTTATGTTTTATTTTGAAACAAGATCTCATTAAATTGCTGAAGATAGCCTTGAACCTGTGATCCTCCTGTTTCAAGTACTGGGATTACAGGTGTGCATCACTACTCCCAGCTATGACTGCATTCTAATAAAACAAGTTACAAAACTGGGTGGATGGCTGATGGGCTTCAGTTTTCTGATTCTCATTTGGTTGCCATGTAATCTGGGCCTTGAAAGTGAAGCAAATATTAAATTCCAGGCTAGTTCTCTGATACATACAGGGGTCCCCACTTTCTACCTGAAGTGCTGATGAAGTAATTAGGAGAGTCTACCTAATCCCATTCTACTAATTTTGTAAAATATTTTATGTCCTATCTCTTTTTTTGGTGGTACTGAAGATTGAATCCAGCGCATTGCACATGGTAGGTAAGTGGTCTACCTCTCAGCTATATTTCCAACCTGTTTTATTTTGAAATGGGGTTGCTAAGTTGCCCACCCTTGTCTTGAATTGTCCTGAATAGCTGGGTTTATAGGTGTGCACCACCACACCTGACCATGTCCAATCTTAGTCTGTTTTTCTACTATAACAAAATACCCAGAGCTGGATGCTTTTATAAGGAAAAGAGGTTTATTTGGTTCACAATTCTGATGGCTAGAAAGTCCAAACAGTATGGTGGTAGGCATCTGGTGGGGGAAGGTGGCTTCCTGCTATGTGATAACATGGAGGACAAGCACACATGTGGGAAAAGAGCAGGAGTTTGAGAACATGAAAGCAAGACGGCAAGCTGAGAAGGCTGTGTTTACTTTATAACAACCTGCTCTTTCTGTAACTAAGCCGTAGCCCAGTCTTGAGAGATCTAACCCAGTCTTGCCAGAAAAACATTGATTCATTCATGAAGGCAGATTCCTCATGACCCCAAAGATCTATTAAAGCGCCACCACCTCAGTACTGTTACCCGGGGAACTAAGCCTCAACATGAGTTTTGGGGGATCAAATCACATTCAAACCATAGCAAGTCCTAATTGAAATAAGTCTGTGACTGGAGATACTCAATGTTAAAAGTGTGCATGTTATTATTATCGAATTCAATGTAGTTTCCTTCTACAAGGGGGTAATTTTAATGCTATGTAGTTTTTCATGCCAGGAAGTGATAACTTTAAGAAAGTGCTTTAATACTCCATCATTGAACATTCTTGGCTGGGAGTTGGCAATCTGAAGATGAGGATGATGCAGGTGGACAAACACCTTTGTCCCCAAGGTGCAGATTAGGCATCTGGTTCTGAATGCAGCCATCTTTTCAGAGAGGTGGATCACAACGTAGATGTACACCTGGAATGGCTCCATGGAGCTTGCACATGTGTTTCTTCCCTTTTCCTCTCGTCCCTTGAACTTTCTTCTTCACTGATTGGCTTCCTCTACAGGGCCAAAGTAGTGCAAAACTGTTTTCCACCGGGCATAATAAACACATACACCTAGCTCAGGGGATCAAGAAACTGGGTCAGCCCAGAGTCAGTGTCTGTCATGCTGCAGAAGCAGGTAACATTAAGCACAGAACCAGCTCCATTTTTAAGATTACATGTTATATATGGTAAGAGTACTGCTGATGTTAAAAAAAAAAAATAAAAAAAAAAACTGGTTTGAGTCCAAAGTGATTTTAGACATTAAAAAAACTTCAGACCAGTTATTAAAACTGGTCCTGACCTCAATGGAATACCCACTATTTATTTATTTACTTAATTTATTTACTTTGTGGTACTGGGGATTGAACCCAGGAGCACTCTACTTCCAAGATACACCCACAGCCCTTTTATTTTTTATTTTGAAATAGGGTCTCACTAAGTTTCTGAGGCTGACCTTGAACCTGAGATCCTCTTGTCTCAGCCTCCCAAGTACTGGGATTATAGGTGTGTACCACTGTGCCTGGCTGTACCTGCTATTTAATTGACCAAATGGCTGCTCGTTTTTAAGACCCTTCATCCCAACCACCCACTTACCCCATCTCAGCCCTTTCTACAGACAAAGAGGAAGCAAATATTTCAATTTTGTGGGAGAAGTTGTTCTTAGTTAGCAGTGAGGCTGATGTAGCAGGGCTGTTTAAGTGTGGTCTGGGGACCAGCAGCATCTGCCTTGGTAGGGAATGTGTTAGAAATGCAACCTCTCAGTTCTACCCTACATCGTTTAAGTTTGAAATGACATTTTTACAAGGCTTCTGAGTGGTTCATAGGCTGATCCAGCATCCAGCCTTCCTTCTTCAGAGAGGTGAACAGAGCAGAGTTGTCTTTCTGAAGTCCATTTTGTCTGAAATTAGTATGGCCACTCCAGCTTTCTTTTTTATTTTTATTTTTTGCAATACTGGGGATTGAACTCAGGGGCATTCTACCTCTGAGCTATAGCTATAACCCAGCCTTATTTTTTATTCTTTATTTTGAAACAAGGTCTCACTAAATTGCAGAGGGCCTCACTAAGTATCTGAGGCTGGCTATGAACCTGCCATCCTCTTGACTCTGCCTCCCAAGTACTTGGATTATAAGTGTGAGCCACCACACCTGGTTCTCCAGCTTTCTTTTAATTAGTGTGCATGTGACATAATTTTCTAAACTTTTACATAGGTCTTGCTTGGTTTTTCAAACACTCTGACAATTTCTGCCTTTTAATTAGAAAGTTTAGAACATTTACATTTAATGTGATTATTGATGTGGTTGCATATAAAATATCTATCATCATGCTATTTGCCTTCTAGCTGCCACATTTGTTTCTTGTTCCCTTTCCACTCTTTGTCTTCTTTGGGATTAGTCATTAATCTGGACTAATCTTCTGGATTAATTCATTAATTTTTATGATTTTATTTTATCTCCACCATTGATCTGTAATGCTTTGTTTTATTATATTTTTCAGTAGTTGCTCTAGGTTTGTAGTATACACACACACACACACACACACACACACACACACACACACATATATATATATGTTTTTTTTTACCACAGTCTATTTTTAGATGTTTCAAATGTTCCACCTCACATATAGTACAACTTTGCAACAATATACTTCATATTTCCCCCTTCCTGCCCTTAGCACATTTTATTTCCACATATGTTACAAACCTTTTAATTCCTTATTGTTTTGTGCTTTAAGCAGTCAATTATGTTCTAAAGAAATTAAAAATGAGTCTTTTAATCTCTCTTTTTTTTTTAATGTGATGCTGAGGATGGAACCCAGGGCTTGCAGATGGCTAGGCAAGTGCTCCTCCACTCAGCTACATCCCCATCTCTGAGAAAAAGTCTTTTATATTTATTTATTTGTCATTCTGTTTGCCTTTATTCATTTGTGCATATCTAATTTTCACCCAGAATCACTTCCTTCTGCTTGAAGAACTTCTCTTTAACTCTGTAATACTTGTCTGCTGGCTAATACATCCTTTCAGTTTATTTCTGGACTCTGTCAGAAAAAGTCTCTGTCTCCATCTTTGGGAGGTATTCTGTGGGCTTATAATTCCAACCTAAAATCTTTCAGCACTTTAAAGATATGGTCTATTGACTTCTGCCTGGAACAGCCTGAGGAGAAGTCTACATTTTTATCTTTTTCCTTTGTACACAATGTGTCTGCTTTTATCTGGCTGATTTTAAAGATTTTCTCTTTATCGCTGGTTTTCAACAATTTTATTGTCATGTGTCTTGGTGTGGTTTCATTTATTTTCTTCTTCTTGGGACCTTTTGAGTTTCCTGCATCTATGAATTTATAGGTTATTTTTCCAAATTCAGAAAAATCTAACCACTACTTCTTCAAGTTACTTTCAGTCTCTTCTTTTCCTCCCCTCCTTCTGGGACTTAAATTATACATATGTTGGATTGCTTTACATCTCACAGTTCATTGAGTCCTGTTCGTTTATCTTCAGCATTTTCCCTCTTGGCATTATCTCATTTGGGATAGTTTATATTGCTATAATATCAAATTCACTAATATTTTCTTCTTTGGTATCTAAATGGCTGTTAATCCCACCCAGTGTATTTTTCCTCCCTCCCTTCCTCCCTTCCTCCTTCCCTCCCTCCTTCCCTCCCTCCCTTCCTCCCTTCCTCCTTCCCTCCCTCCCTCCCTCTCTCCCTTTCCTTCACTGAGATTGAACCCAAGGGCATTCTACCTCCAAGCTACACTTCCAGCCCTTTCTATTTTTTCTTTTTAACAGGGTCTTGCTAAATTGCTGAGGCTCCCCTCAAACCAGCAATCTTCCTGTCTCAGCCTCAAAAGTACTGAGATTACAGGCACGTGCCACTGCACCTTGGTCCATCCAGCGTATTTCTAGAAGTTTCATTTGTATACTTTTCTGTGCATTTTCTCTCACATTTTTTGTTTTTCTTTGCATCTTTGAGTATATTTTAAAATTTGTAATAGTTATTTTATGTTTCTTACCTACTAATTCTATCACCTTTCTCATTTCTGAGTCTTTCTATTGACTGACTTTTATTTTGGTTGTGGGTTAATATTTTCTCACGTCTTTGCATGCCTGCTGGCTTTTGTTTGGATGCTATATGCTGAGTTTTCTTATATTCCTTTAAAGAACTTTAGGTTTCATTCCTGTGTGTAGTTAAAGTTTCATTTTCCTGTGTGTTGCAGATCAGTTCGATACTTTTAGAATTTACTTTTCAGCTTTGCTATGGTGGCTCCATGTTATCCTCTATTCCAGCCTCTCTCCCACCACTAGGACACAATCTTTTTGAGGATTCTACCAAATATTCCATATAATATGAGGTGTCTACACACAGGTTCTTGGGCACATACACTTTTCCCAGTCTTGTGTAAACTCTGGTATTTTTGTTTGTTTGATTGTTTTTTTGGCCTTTTTTTCTTGCAAGCCATAGTTTCAGAGCCATGATTGTAGCAAGAAGGCATTGCAATTGCACATCAGAGTGAGGTTCAAAGTGATACCAGCGTACGTGCTCACAGCACTTGATGGGTTTCCCTCCAAATCCCTCCCCACTCTCCTCCCTTTCCTTACACTTGGTCAGATTGGTAGTGATCCTTTCCCATGTGGACATAGCATTATTTGAACTGTCATTGTAGTTTTCCTGTAGTTCTGTCCCTGCCTGGCAATCTTCCTTCCCCCTCCCCTCTACCCTCCTCTTCCCCTCCCTCCCCCCTTCTCCTCCTCCTCCTCCTCCTCCTCCTCCTCCTCCTCCTCCTCCTCCTCCTCCTTCTTTTTCTTCTTCTGATACTGGGGATTGAACCCAGGAGCATTCTACTTCTGAGCTACACCCCAGCCCTATTTTATTCTTATTCTGAAACAAGATCTGACTAGGTCGATGCAAGTCTCACTACTTGCTGAGGCTGTCCTCAAACCCGCAATCGTTCTGTCTTAGTATCCCAAGTAGTGGAATTATAAGTATGAGCCACCACAGCTGTTTTTTTGTGGCTTTTCTAGTACATGAACAGTTCAGAACTCAGCTAAGGACTAGAGAAGGACCCTCTTCAGATCTCTCTCTCTCTCTCTCTCTGTCTCTGTCTCCCTGTAACTCCCTCTTTCTTAGTGTTCAGCCTACTATGTAGTTGCCTTGACCTCCCCTAACTCTATCTTCTAGACTTAGTGGGATTATTGGGCTCTGCTTGGTAGCCCCCTCCCTGGATGCTGGTGGAACACACCCGAGGCAGCCAGCTGGGACAGTCATAGGGCTCAAGTCACTTGTTTCATACTTTTAATCAGTTTCCTAATTGTTTATGGTGGGAGGGCAATTCCACAACGGTCCTTCATGGACATAAGGGAAAGTATCCTTATGTGGTATAAAGAAGTCAAATTAATGCCAATACCAGGTGTAAGTATTATTTTATTTGCAAAATGCATAGTATGGTGTATTAGTTTCCCAGGACTGCTATCACAAAGTACTGCATACTGGGTGGCTTTAAACAGTCTTTCATTCTTCTGGAGGCTAGAGGTCTGAAATCAAGGTGTTGGCACGGCTCAGCTCCCTCCTAAAGCTCTATAGAGGAATCTGTCCCGTATTTTTCTCTTAGCTCTGTTATTACTGGGTATTCCTTGGCTTGTAGGAGCATCACCGAAGTCTTGACCTCTGTCACCACATGGCATTCTCCCTATGCCTGATTCTCTGTCTCCTTTCTGATAAGTCTTGTTGGATTAAACTCTGCTATGACCTCATCTTAATTAATTATATATACAAAAATGCTATTTCCAAGTAATGTCACAGTCTGAGGCTCTGAGAAGGAAGCACATGTTGGAAGGACGATTCAGCCCAGTACATGTGGCAACTGTGAGTCCCAGTGCTCCTTTGACTCTTTGATAAGGAAATTCTTTGCGCAGAAACAGGCCTGGCTTCAGATATTCAGCCTGCCTCATTTCCCACTCTCTCTCCCTATGTCTCCACACCCTAGCCGGTGATCCATTGGTGTTCTTTTATGGTTGCACAATGCACCCAAGGCTTCATCTTCATAGATAAGGAATGTCTGTCTCCTTGCAGGTCCTGGATATCCCTGTACTTCACAGCAGGGAGGGGGAGCCTTCTAGCACTCCTCTCCATTGCCTTCATGGACCTTAGTCATAGCTGCCATTCTCCCCTCCCTAACCCTGCAACACGGATGCTCGCTCAAAGTTCACATATTTTACAATCCCGACTCAGATGATCTTCCCAAGATTCCCTTGTGACGCACTGCCTAGCGATGACTCCTTTTCTAGATCAAAGCTCTGTAGACAAGAAGCAGAATTATGAGAAATTACTCTTGCTGGTAGAGAAGAATGCTCCTCCGCAGGGAAGACACAAATCAAATCAAGTCGATGCCCTTTTCTGCAAACATTTCATATTGCTTTACAAAGGTGCAGCCCGGCTTCTTTGTGGAAAGATGATAATCCAGGTAGGTTCCGGCATCTTTTTGACTTCTCTTGAGACTGGGAATACAGGTCCAGTGACCATGTTTAGATTAGTGACATCCTGACTCTCCAGGAGGAGAGCTATGTGAATAGACAAAGATCCTCACTCCAGGTATCAGGAATAGGCTCTGTGAATTTTTGGCGCAATAATCACCACCAGGCATTTTTTTAAAGACCGGAAAAAAGAAAATTCATCTGGATTTCTATTAAGTCCTTGCAGGACCTTATTAGATTCATGTTTTGGAAAAGTGCCAGGCTGACAACTCGGGTTTGCAACCAAACCTATTTAAAACAAGGTCAACAAAACCCCTCTCTTTCCTACAGTACCTTGTGGCATTTTGTGTCTTCATTTTGACTTCTTTTGAATATCTGTGGCAGCCATGGCGAAAGCGTGCAGCTTTAGGTTGCTGGAGTGGGGTCAGCCACCGGGGGCAGCCTGCCAAGCCTGACTGGTTTAGGCGGTGCCTAGCTTGGTTAGTCGGGGTTTCAGCACCTGACTTTTCTTCCACTGCCCGCCTACCTGCCTATCCCTCGCCCTCTCTCCACTTGCCTTCCTCGTGCTCACGTGCCCCTGCGGTGGAGCCAGTGTCCATCCTCCGTGAGCTCCCCCTGTGCACAGATGTGCTTGGTGGAATGGACTTGCCCGAGTGAGACCAATCTGAGCAGTCTGCCAGCACAAGGGCTCCTAAGAGCAGAGGCCATCTTCTTCCTGTTTGCATCTGCAAAGTCTAGCTCGGTGGCTGGCCCATTTTAACCGCACAATCATCATCTTCTCCTCCTCCCCCTTCTTCCCTCTTCTTCCTCCCAGAGGCATTCTATGTCCAAGCTATACCCCCAGCCTTTTTTTTATTTGTTTTGAAACAAGCACTTGTTAAGTTGCTAAGAGTCTCGCTGAGTGGCTGAGGCTGGCCTCCAACCTGCGATCCTCTGGTTTTGACTTCCCAAGTACTGGGATTACAGGTGTCCACCAACACACCTGGCTCAGTTACTTTCTGAACGGTCGAATGGGGGGAAGGAAGGCTTCCATTAGAGAATGGCTCTCGCTGCTGATTTGGGAGAAACCAGGAGGTGTTCTTTGAAGTTTCAAATCCTTTAAGTCATCCATTACCATGTAAGTCGGCTGGGAATAGCATCAATCCTACGAGGAACCTGGTCTCCCTAGGGAAGCCATAGAATAATTACACGAGATGTGCTCTCTGCCACGTGGTTTCATGGGTCAGAGAGGACCTGGGAGGACATGGGGTGAAAGATATTCAAGCAATACTGTAGGCAGTTAGAACTCAGGTCCCTAGCCATTGCCCAGTGTGCTCAAATCCAGAGCACATGGTTCTAGGCCTGGTTTTGCCACTAATAAGCTGGTGACCTTGGAGTCACTTAACCTTTCTAGATTCCTCTTGTCTCAGCAGTAAAACACATGACCCTTCTAACTCTAACTCTTGCTGAGAACCTGCTTTGTTTTTTTTTTTTTTGTTTTGTTTTTTTTTTTTTTTTGAGGGACTAGAGATTGAACCCAGGGCATTCTACCTCCAAACTACACCTCCAGCCCTCTTTTTTATTCTTTATTTTGAAACAGGGTCTCATTAAGTTGCGGAGGCCTCACTAAGTAGTCAAGGCTGGCCATGAACCTGTGATCCTCCTGTCTCAGCCTCCCAAGTACTGGAATTACAAGCGTGCACTACCACACCCAGCTCCTGCTTTGAGTTTTAAGTAATGGACACTGAAGATTGAACCCAGGGGCATTCTACCTCTGAGCTATACCCCCAGCCCTATTTTATTTATTTATTTTTATTATTGTTTTTTTGTGGTACTGGGGATTGAACTCAGGGGTATTCTACCTCTGAGCTACACCCCCAGCCCTATTTTTTTATTCTTTATTTTGAAACCGAGTCTCACTAAGTTGCGGAGTGCCTCACTAGGTAGCTGAGGCTGGCTGCGAACCTGGATCCTCCGGTCTCAGCCTCCCAAATGCTAGGATTACAAGCGTGTGCCACCATGCCCGGCTTATTTTTATTTTGAAATAGGGTCTTGCTAACTTGTTAGAGCTTCACTAAGTTGCCGAGGCTGGCCTTGAACCCATGATCCTCCTATCTCAGCCTCCCAAGTACTGGGATTATAGACATGTGCCACCATGCCTAGCTTCAAATCAGATTTAAAAAACTTGAGTGAAGTAAAATACTTTTTTTTTTTTTAAAGAAGTGAAGTTTGAAGATTGCTGATTGCTTTCTTGATTATGTTTAAGAAGCCAAAATGTCAAAAAATTTAAACTGGTATGATAGACTTGAAAACAGGAAGTATAGAATTACAATTTCTTTGGCCTTTTTCCCTGAATAGGTTTCTAGTCTGCATGAGGATGAAATGAAATGGGTCAGAGTGGAGAGAGGAATACTATTTCTCACCTCGACTTTGCTGTTGGGTGACTTTAGGTACCTGGTGAAAAAAGTAAAAATTAGTTCTTGGGAGCAGCAAAAAGTTCTCTGAGCCAGGCATGGTGGTGCACACCTGTAACCTCAGTATGTGGGAGGCTGAGACAGGAGGATCGCAGGTTCAAGGCCCGCCTCAGAAACTTAGTGAGACCCCATTTCAAAATGAAAAATAGAAGAGAGCTGGGGGCGTAGCTCAGAGGTAGAATGCCCTTGGTTTCAATCTCCAGTATTAAAAAAAAACAACAACAAAACCCAAAGCAAAAAACAAACAAACAAAAAATCCAAAAAACTCTGTGAAGTAAGTGTTGTTGTCTTGTAGGCGTCCCCAAGTGTGTTTCCTTCATCCAGTGCTGTACTTAGCGGGTAAAAACTCTCCACTTAATTTTGTAAAATATAAGCCTTTCTTATAATTTAAATGTGTAAGGCCACATTTATTGGCCTTTCTCCCTGGATTAAAAGCTCCAGCAGAGTTGCACAGCAACTGGTATGTCTTGTTAGAGAAGTGGATTTGGCCCTTGCCTTCTGTGGGACACTACAATTACAGTGTGAAACAATGCCCTCTTCAAGATTCGAACTTTTCTTCTCTTATTTAATGCTCTTCTATGTAACATTTCTCCAAGACTATCTTTGGATTACTTATACACACAGCTGTTTTATGAGACTACGTCGGAGTTTATGAGTCAGATTACTGTTACCAAAATGTTTGTGAAATCACTTCTTAAGTCATATATTTGCACCATGTACAACCTGTTTGACAATCAAAACATTCTGCCCTTTGGCTCTTGGCTGGTCATGATAGCCAGTTTTCCAGTTGAGTGTTCCAACATAATATAATTGGGCAGTAGACAGAAAGAGCACAGTTTATTATTTTAGCATAGAATTCCGAGTGCATTTCTCTTTTTGGAAGATTGAAAAGGACATGCACTATTCTGTAATAGATTCAGTGTGATCAATTAATAGCGTAGAAAAATTCCAGTATATAGCTGGGACATAACCAAGCCCGGTCATGGTAGAGCCAACAGGGGTGGAAGAATGGGCAGGCTGGGGCAGAAGACAGAGACAGAGCCTTGGAAGTGGCCAGCCAAGAGCGCTGCCGGCTGGGGCTGCCTGTCACCATCTTTGGGACGTGCTGACACAGGCTCTCCTTGATTGGATCTTGGCCAAGCTTCATGCAGCCTTGAAGGCTGGTAGCTCCTTCATTAAGTTTCTTTGACATCTTCAAAATAGGCCCAGACTCCCTTTCTCCCAGGTGTTTGTAGTGTTTTATTTGTACTTTGATCTCGTGGTTGTCATTTGTTGACAGTGGGATAAGAATCATCCTACGATCTGTAGCCACCTTAGGATAAGGAACTTACTCACCTTGGATTTGTTGTAGAGGTGTTGAAGAGGTTGTACCTTGATTACGATGAGAGTGGCCATATGTCAATGTCATGTTTCCAAGGACACATCTAGGCCCAGTGATGACTTCCTGGGTAGACCCTTGAAGCTGTGCTGAGACCTAATTATCTTCCACAGTCATACGGGACACCCACTATTGTGAAGGCATGGTGTGGGGATTCAAACCTCTATGCGGCAGTTCTTGCCTCTTACCTTCTTGAAGTTTACAATGCATCAGGGATGATAAGAAATATATATATAAGCTGGTCATGGTGGCCCACACTTGTAATCCCAATACCTGAGAGGCCCAGACAGAAGGATTAGGCCAGCCTCTACAATTTAGTGAAACCCTGTTTCAAAATCAATAATAAAAAGGGCTGAGGATGCAGTTCAGAGGTAGAATTTCCCTGATCTTAATCCTCAGTATTGAAAAAATATATATTATTAAAAAGGAATGACATAAGTATGCTCTAAATGCTATCTTTTTTGGTGGGGAGGCTGGGAATTGAACCCAGGGGCATTTACCTGTAAGCTATACCCTCAGCCCTATTTTTTAATTCTTTATTTTGAAATAGGGTTTTCCTAAGTTGCTGAGGCTGGTGTTGAACCTGCAATCCTGTCTCAGCCTCCCAAGTACTGGGTTTACAGGCATGTGTCACCGCACCTGGCTTCTAAATGCTATCTGAGTTAAATAGTCCATAAATTCTACAGACATGTAATCATAATCTTAGTCCATAACTTACTAATTTTTCTTTCTATCTCTGAACCTGATTGCATGTGCAAAAGACTCTGATTTACTAAGAAGATGCAACTCAGTGCACATTCCAAATATGTGTATCCACATAGCTGAAGTGTTTTTCCAGTGGCCGTATGAGTTGAACATCCCTAATCTGAAAATCAGAAACTCAGATTTTTTTTCCAAATCCAAAACTTTCCGAATGCCATCATGGCCACACAGGTGGAAAATTCCATACCTGACCTCATGTGACAAGACTTGGTGAAAATACAGGCACGCTGAAAATAGGACTTTCTGGCTATGGTATAAGGTGTGTGTGAAACACAAATGAATTTTATGTTTAGATTTGGGTCCCATCCTCAGGATATCCCTATCTATCTATCTATCTATCTATCTATCTATCAAATATTATAATATACAAATATTACAAATATTATGATATTGAGAAAAATCCCAAATCCCACCCATTTCTGGTCCCAAGCATTTTGGATAAGGGATACTCCACCTGGACCATGCCTAGCCACACAGGGATAGCGTGCCCTTATTCTCACACCTCTCCGTTAGGGAAGAAGCATTAGGATGAGGGCTGGGCTTTGAGAGTTGTCCTGGTGTGGGAGCTGCCTGGTGACACAGATGTGCAGCCAGCTGCAGTACATTTTTGCATTCACTGCATCCTGGGAGTGTGGAGGAGAGGCCTTTTACAGACCAAGCAATGTAGCCGCAGCCCATTAAGCCTGACTGCGCAGTTCAGGCCCAGCGTTCCACTGACCCCTGCACTTGTGTGCACACCCTCTGTCTTGCAGAGACCCCTGAGGATTCTGCAAGGCTTGGACAAATAGGTTAGCTGTTAGAAGCCTGTGTGTTGAAGTACAAAGGGTGCATCTCTGAGCGAATTTTAGAACTTGGGGGAAGTTCTCCAGTGTTTTCAGCCTTCACTGTCTACGGCCAACCCCAGGGGAGAAATAACATAAAAGAGATCTCCAAGAAACGAAAGCACAAGACAGCCCTTTACTTTGAAACAAGAAGACTGTTAGTATTCATTTAAAAAAAATAATGCTACAAATTGCTGCACTTTTACAGAGAAGAATCCTTAACTTTATTTTTTAAGAAGTTAGGAGGAAGGAACTGTTATGGAAGTAAAAAGACACCAAAAACAAAACAAGAAGAACAAGCATTTTTCTAAACAGAAAAAACTCCAAGGAAACATCTCCATTTTCTTTTGTGCCCTAACCTTTTACCCTCATCCTTTTAAAGCACCACTTTAGAAGAAAGAGGCTGGTGGATTCATTGCAAAAAAAGCTCCTTGCTACAGGGAATAATGTGCCAGAAAGAAAAAGCGTGGTTTGTGGCTGTTGACACCCAGGTTCACTCCGTCATGCCTGGGCAGACCTCTGAGGGATGCTGCAAGGGCTGTTTCCTGGGTGTCCCCTTGTGTCTGAGAACTGGGGCACCGTCCCTCCGTGGTAAGCACACGGCAGGTGCAGGCAGTGAGCGCAGGTGTGGTCCTGTGCCCTGCCAAAAGGAAAAAACAATCTGCCCATCTGTCCATAAAACTTG
Organism: Graphiurus murinus; assembly: GCA_004027655.1. Lineage (NCBI taxonomy): Eukaryota > Metazoa > Chordata > Mammalia > Rodentia > Gliridae > Graphiurus > Graphiurus murinus. The sequence goes on along the minus strand of PVLC010002853.1, from coordinate 44,029 downwards.
GAATAAATAATACAAGATTCCTGCACAGCAACCTTCTCGTTGTCCACCCTCTTGGCTCTTGTCAATGGCAAGTTATAACTGGGCTACAAGGACTAATATATTGTGTAGTCTGGAGGGGGAAATACCAAAAGCAAAACTCTGCTGGAGCAGGCGAATGTGTCTTGTGTTCGTTTCTGGGCCTGAAAACAAACACAGCTGTTGAGAGAGAGATCCATCTTCAGAAATGGCGAAAAAACAGGCACGGCCTGCCAGGGGGATGGCAGCGGGGGAGAGTTGTTTCAGGGCTCCAGGGGAGCGGGCGGGGCTCAGCAGGCTGAGGCCCTCTGTCTCCTCTGTCTTCCAGGATCAGCTGGGCGTGAGGAGAGCCCAGTCTGTGTTTCCAGCTGAGGCAGATGGAGAATTCAGCATGATTAGTTGTGGAAAGGCTTTGAGAGAAAAGGAGTCGGAAATTTCATCTGCCCTCCACTAATTAAACCTCTGTTTCATATACAAGACCTTGGCTGTCTTTTTTTCTGAAGACAGTACACTTCCTCTTGCTTTAAGATAATCTACAACTTCAAGTAAAGAAAAAAAAAAAAAACAAAAATCAAAACAAAACAACAAAAAAAAAATAAGGAGTTCATGGACCCAGCAGCTTGTATTTACATTGGTTCCTGCTAAGAATAAGTCTTGGTCCACACTCCTGTTTCTTCCCAATCTCTGCTACTGAAACAGGGGTATGATACTGATCATGTACAGAGAACAGGCACCAATGGGCCTGCCATTTCCATGTCATCTACCTGCTCTGGTGACATGGTGTGGCGGTGAGACTTCTGCATCTGGATGGACTTTGGGCTTCTGGTTGCCCACCACGTGTTTATTGCTGGAACCGCAGGTGCCTCAGCAACCATGGCAGCAGGAAGAGGCCCAAAGGAGGTGAAGGCAAGAAGGGACTTTGTGTGTGGAGATGTTGCTGCCTTGGCAACTGATGGCTTGGGGCTTCCATTCATGCCTTCACTTACTTAATAGACATTTATTAAGTACTTGCTGCATGCAGGTAATTAGTTGACTTCATAGCCATGTCTTCTCTCAGTGGTGCCAATCTGTGATAAATTTGAGTTGGTCTCATTCCCAGTCATCTTCTTCCCCACTCCCCACTTTCTTTTCTTCTTCTTTCTTTCATTTGTTTGTTCATTCGTACTGGGAATTGAACCCAGGGGCATTCTACCTATGAGCTTTACCACTGGCCCTTTTTATTTGCTTTCTGTTCTGAAACAAGGTCCTGCTAGGTTGCTAAGTGTCTTGCTAAGTTGTTGAGGCTAACCTCGAACCTGCAGTTTCCTGTCTCAGCCTCCTACATACTGGAATCACAGGCATGTGCCACCTGCCTCTACTGTCACTTACAGTCACTGCCCTTGAAGCCACAAACAGAAAGAAATGAGAGAGGGATGGAAATGCTGTTACCCTAACTTGGTCGTTTCACATTGCACATGTGTATTGGATTATCACAGTGCACTTCATAAACATGTGCAATTATTACACGTCACCTTAAAAAAAGTAGAATCATTGCCCCAGCATGGACCATCCTTGAGATTTGTAGGCTTCAGATTTCCCAGCGATTAGTATATAGTTCTTCTCCTCATTGCTTAAGATAGCTGGCTGGTACAGCAATGCTGAGCTCATGCTAATGAACCCAGGGCTGTGAGTTCATTCCTCAGAACGTTCAAATTTCCCAGTGAGGGAGAACCCAAATTCATCTGACCACGCTCATTACCTGCTGCTTTGGGATTATTTTTTCTTTTCTTCCCTCCTCTTTCTTTTTTGCTTAGTCTTTTTTTTTTTTTTTTACTGTGGTTTGAACCCAGGGACATTCTACCTCTGAGCTACATCCCCAGCCTATTTATTTTTAATTTTGAAACAGGGTCTCACTAATTTGCTGAAGATCTCACAAAATTGTGATGGCTGGCCTCAAACCTGTAATTCTCCTGTTTTAGCCTCTCAAGTACTGGGTTTATAGGCATATGCCACCCTTCCTTCCTTCCTTCCTTTCTTCCTTCCTTCCTTCTTCCCTCCCTCCCTCCCTCCCTCCCTTTCTCCTCCCTTCCCTCCCTCCCTCTCTCCTTTCTTTCCACTCTTCTTCCTTTTCTTCCTTTCTTTTCTGTGCTGAGGATTGAATCCAGGGTCTCATGCGTGCTAGGCAAGCACCCTACTACTGAACTACACCATCAGGCCTCCATCCCTCTTTTTCTGAGACAAAGTCTCACTGTGTTGCTCTGGTCTTTTTTTTTTTTTTTTTTTTGCGGCACTAGGGATTGAACTCAGGGGCGTTCTACCTCCGAGCTATACCCCCAGCCCTATTTTTTATTCTTTTTATTTTGAAACCGAGTCTCACTAAGTTGCAGAATGCCTCACTAGGTAGCTAAGGCTGGCTGCGAACCCGGATCCTCCGGTCTCAGCCTCCCGAATGCTGGGATTACAAGCGTGTGCCACCACGCCCGGCTTGCTCTGGTCTTGAACTTGTGCACTTAAGCAATTCTCTGGTCTCAGCTTCCTGGATGGCTGGGACTATGAGCATGCACTGCTGGGCTGGCTTGCCCCAGGTTTATAGGAAGGACAATCTAATAATGTAATGATCTAATAATGACACTAGTATCACTGCTACAGATTAAGGGAGAAAAAAAAGACATCCCATGCCCCATAGAAAACCAACACTTGGCTGCTGTTTGCTTGGTTCAAGTAGGTGAACTTCCTTGCCCCATGCCCATACCTACTGTGAATGAGGACGAATGTGCGTCAGAAGCACTGGCCAGCACACGTTTCTCACCATGTCAGCAGCAGCAGCATCTCGCAAGGACATCTCTGATTCCTGTTCCTCCATTAGTGTGTCAGCCTGACCCCTTTTCAGCACGTGCTGGCAGATGGTGAGCATGCTTCTGAGGACTGCTGTGATGCTGTGACAAATGACCACAGACTTCGTGGCTTAAGACGGCCCAAGTTTATCCTCTCACAGCTCTGAAGAGCGAGGCTAGACCTAAGCTTCCTTGGACTAAGATCAGGGTATCTTGAACTGGAGGCCCCAGGGCAGGCCCCTCTCCTTGTCTTTCCAGCTTCTAGCGGTCACCTGTGTGTCTTGGCCGGTGGCCCCTTTCTTCATGTTCAGTTCCAGCAGAGTAGCATCCTCAGATGTCTCTGACTCTCACCTCTGCTTCAGCCATTGCATCTTGTCTGTCTTTCCTGTATCCTTCTCCCCTGTAACAGCCCTTGTATTACAGTGGGCCCAGGTGGATAATCCTGGATTCTCTCCCTATTTCAAAATCCTTCACTCAATCATACCTGCAGAAAGTCTCTTTCATCATCTAACTTATTGGTAGGTTCCAGGGATGAGAACGAGGACATCTTCAAGAGGGAAATGAGGGTGGCATTATTCTGGTGTCCCAATAAACCCCCTGTCCATGTGAGGACTTGCAGTTTTTAAATGGGGAGTGCTTCCAGTCAGGGTTTATAGCAAGTGCAATGAAATCCTTGGAGAATTTTTTTTTTTTTTTTTTTTTTGCGGCACTAGGGATTGAACTCAGGGGCATTCTACCTCCGAGCTATACCCCCAGTCCTATTTTTTATTCTTTATTTTGAAACAGGGTCTCACTAAGTTGCGGAGGGCCTCACTAGATAGCTGAGGCTAGCCGCGAACCCAGATCCTCCAGTCTCAGCCTCCCAAATGCTGGGATTACAAGCGTGCGCCACCATGCCCGGCTCCTGTGGAGAATTTTGAGGTTTGTGTTTTGTATGCAGATACTCTAAGTGGCTTTGTAATCTACTCTAATGATGAATTAAATAAAGTGTATTATTAGAAATCATTGGGTAGAAAGCATGTTATTTAGACTGACTATTTCTTTGTTGCTAATGTAGGCTTGATGTTTCTAAGAATTGCCTTTGAGACGAAATCAGTGCATAGTTTGAGAGCATGTCCTCTCTGTCTTCATTGTATACCTGATGACATTTTAGATAGCATCTCATCCTCCTGGTGAGTTTACTGTTCCATTTTGAAGACTCTGAAAAAAGGCAAGCAAAACGAAATAAATTTTAAATATACTCTTTTAGTCTGTTCTCTGCTGCTATAACAGAATATCACAGACCAGATGAATTATAAACAATAGAGGTTTATTTGGTTCATGCTTCTGGAGGCTAGAAAGTCCAAGAACATGGTGGTAGCATCTGGCAAGGGCCTTCTAGATCCAACAACATGGCAGAGAGTGTGTGTGTGTGTGAGAGAGAGAGAGAGAGAGAGAGAGTTTTTCTAACAAACTCCCTCCCCCCATACCCACTATGCTATGAATTCATCAATGAGTAAGTCCCTTGGTAAGGTCAGAGCCCTCATGACCCAGGAATCCCCAAAGGCCCCTCCTCTGAATGCTGCTAAGGTAGAGACCAAGCCTTCAACACACGAGCTTCAGGGGACATTTAGGATCTCAACCATAGCCTCTTCCTTTCCAGAATTTCTAGGAGCCATCACTATTCCTTGACCTGGCTCACTTGATCTGGATTCCTGCCACCAAGTAAGCAGGGAAGCTCTTGATGAATTTCAGTCAAAAGGAAGGGTTTAAGTTTTGACAGCTGAGTGCACTTGAAAGAGGTACTTCAATACCTTGAGCTTTGGTTTTCTACTGTCCTAGTTGATATTATCACTGCTATGATCCCAAACAACTGACCATACTACTTAGAGGAAGGAAGATTTATTTGCTCACACTTTCTTTGGAGATTTTGGGGTTCAGTCCATTTGAGGCCAGGGTCTGTGAAGCTCAGCGCATGACAGTGGGAAGCAGAGAGAGGGAGAGAGAGGATCGGCTCTGCTCTCACATCATGGAGGCCAGAAGCAGAGACAGCAAGCAAGGAGATTCAGAGACACAAGCACAGTCCCTACGGCTACACCCCAGGGACCCACCCTCTCTATACACACCCTACCTGCCTAGGTTATCGACCAGTAAATCAATTACAATGGATTTATTCACTGATGAAATTACAACCCTCATGACTTTAATTAAAACAACACGAGCTCTTCAGTGGACATTCTATATCTAATCATAACATCGACTATGTACGAGGAGGGTACCAGTATCACTCATAGGTGTTAAAGGATGAAATAAGATATTCTCAAGTGCCTAACTGGCCAGGTTCTTGGTAAGGGCTTAAGTACTCCTTCATTCTGTTTTTTTTTTTTTTTTGACTGAAAGTCAGGAAACATGATAGTTCTAGCAGATCTTCTTGGTTGCTTCTGAAAAGGTCACATGCACACAGATCAATTAAACTAGTTCACCTTAAAATTATCTAGTCTTTATTTTTTAAGTTCTATGCTTAAATTTAGCCATTATTCAAATTTTTCTTTTTCTTTATCCCTATTCCTTTTAAAACCTTTGACCTTGGGATGCCTTTCCCCCACTCCCTTTGGTACTGGGAATTGAACTGAGGGACATTCTACCTCTGAGCTACAAACCTTTTTTTACTTTTAATTTTTTTGAGGTACTGGGGATTGAACCCAGGGGCATTCTACCTCTGAGCTACACCTCTGGCCCTATTTTTTTATTCTTTATTTTGAAACATGGTCTCACTAAGTTGCTGAGTGCCTCACTAAATAGCCGAGGCTGGCAGCAAACCTGTGATCCTCTGGTGTCAGCCTCCCAAGTACTGGGATTACAAGCATGGGCCATCACTTCCAGAATTACTTTTAATTTTGAAACAGGGTCCTGCTAAGTCGCTGTGGGTCTCACTAAGTTGCTGAGGCTGATCATGAACCTGTGATCCTCCTGTCTCAGCCTCCCAAGTACTGATAATATAGGCGTGCAACACCATGCCTGGCTTAGGATGCTTTTTTTGAAAGTCTCTGAATCCACATGGATGTTGGTGGAAATACACTACTGTGCACCTTCTGAAGTCATTTGAGTAATTTGCATATTCATTCAGAGACTAATGCAGCATGCAAAGTTTGCCAGTGTTCCTGATCTTCCTGTAGGATACTCTCTACTGTGACCCTTGGGACTCTTCCCAACCACCTTCTCTAGGAAAATGCATTGTGGTAGGGGAACATTATTAATTCCAGATGTTGTCTATTCTCCTATTCCTTCCCTGATTCCCTTTGGAATATGGGAACTCCCCTGGCTTTGTCTAAAATACCACAATCAGCAGTAAAAGCAGTTTTCCTGGGCTGTATCTTTGTGTGTACAATGAGAGGAAGGGTCGAGGAAGGATCACACTGGGGTTTACATGCACTTCTCAGGAACATTCACAAGTGGAAACCACAGAAATGCCATACGTTGGGCAAAATTCCATAAAAACAGAGAATCCACTAGGTTCTTCTATGTATTTTTTTCTTTGGTCAATTTCCTGGCTATTAACCAGACATGGGAGCTGTAGTGTGGAATCCCCTCTGAGAATGTGGAAATAAAAGAAAATTTCCCTCAGAAAATTAAAATTTTAAGTCAACTCACCAGGCATGGTGGCTCATGACTATACTTCCAGTACTTGGGAGGCTGAGACAGGAGGATTGCAGGTTTAAGGCTAGCCTTAGCAACTTAGTGAGGCCCTCAGCAACTTGTTTCAAAATAAAAAATAAGAAGAGTTGATGGTGTATCTCTGAGGTAGAAAGCTTCTGGGTATGATCCGCAGTACCACCCCACACACAAAAAAACCCAACCCATAATGAATCCAATTAAGACACTCTAAGCCACCCCAAAGAGATAGATTAGCTCCCAGATCTGCAAAGCATGAAAGTAATCAGATCAAGTGTTCCACAAAATATCTAAAGAAAGAATGTAAGAATGCGCTAATCCGCTGGGGCAGGGAAGTACCTTTCACCTGTTCATCATTAGACCTTAGAAACAAGGGTCCAGAGATAATGACAGGGACCAGTTCTGCCCAAGTACTGTTTGGAGTTAGGAGAGACTCAGTCTCAAGAATTGTAAGCAGAAACACCAGTTCTGGAGTTACAATGAATGTTCACACTCTGGTTCTAGTTTTGTCTAGCTACTTCCCTGTTGTAGTTGACTTCTTTGTCATCAGTCCTCAGGAGAATGACCTTCTGGCAGAAGGTCACACATACTGGCTCCATTAGCACTTGTCATTCTCATTCTACATTACTAAAGTGGCATCAAGTTTGGAATTTGGCTTGCTTCAGCCCCCACCTACAGGGAGAGAATATTCCTACTGTTTGACTGGAGTGGTCCAGTCCCTTCTGCTATATATAATTCCACCATAAATCAATAAACTCATTACCAACAGAATGGGCTATGAACCTTTAAGACTACGGGGCAGGTTCCAAATTCACCCAGAATATTTGACAGATTTTCTGCACATGAGATAGTGAAAAAAGTAATATACAGAAACGTGTCTTTGCTGCGAATAATGCTAAGAAAATGTAAGGCATCTCCATTAGCCTGAGGCTGTGTGGATGGCTCAGGGCCTGGGGGGATTGGCATTGCAAGTTGAGAGCAGAAATGCTCTCAAAATAGAGGAGGAAGGAAAGTGTGGAGCTTCCAGGGGTGATCCTAGGAGGTGACAGGCTGGCATTGCCAGGAACACAGCCCAAATGACAAGTCCCTGGGTGGGTTAGTAAGAAAACAAACAATTGATGTGCTTTCAGGTTCCCAAGCTCACTCTGCCATCTCTCTGTGACACCCCTCTCCACCTGGGCCAGTCTCCAGTAAAATCCACTGCAGAGAGGCAGGAAGGTGTGACTATAAAAGACCTCAGCATGGACTGCGGGGCTGGGATGGCTGGGTTGAACGTCTTGCTCCACCAAGTCTTTTCTGTATGCTCTCCCAAAAGGTTCGGTAACTTCTCTGCCTCAGTTTACTCATCTGAAAAATGGAGATGGTGAGAGAAACTACCTTTGGCAAGCATAATATATGCATGATATTATTAGGAAGCTTCATTCGCAGGAGGGAGGGTTTCACATCTTGGTGGAGTCAGTGCAGAAGGCAACCTAGAGGCACAGAAGTAGCCTCTCTGAGGCAGAGGCCGACAGCAGCATGCAACATCAACTCCACAGCTTTCCTGAGGAGGATTCAGAATGAGCTCAGGGAGTCGGACATACCCAGGTGACATCTGGATTCTACCAGCTGTGACTGACGTTTATTGAACATTTACTATGCGTTAGGTACATATCTATTCTTCTGCAAAGGTTTACCTTGATTGACCAGTATGATTTTAAGTTGAATTAAATCCAAGAGAGACAAGGAAATAAGAAGTAAAAATCAGAACAGAATCCCAGTGTCATTCTGGTTAGGCAAAGACAGTCTACTTGGTTATACCCAGCCTTGGTTTTCCAACACGTGAAGGAATCAATTATCTCAAAGACTATCACTCGGGTCTCAAGAATGCTCAAGGCAATGACTCTAAATGCTGGCAGAATGTTTGAAAAATCTTGATGCCCAGGGTCCATTTCCAGAGATAGAATCACCTGGTGGGCAGCCACATTTTTAAGGTGCCCCCATTGATTCTAGCCAAGGCGGAGAATCACAGGTATTGTGGGTTTTAAAATATTTCCATAAAGGACATGGGTTCCCAAGCTCTCCTAATAACATGGATTATCTGAAGTAATTGTTGAATATCAGAGTCCCAGTCTGCCTTCCCAAGAATTTCTGAGTTGGTAAATCTTGAAAAGGGTCCAGAATCCAGATGTTTATAAGCACCCCAGGTGGATGTATACAATCAGAAGGTTTGTCAAATTAAAAAGTTTCTTACAGAAGAGGAAACAATCAAAAGTTTGGAGAGCCTATGGAATGGGAGAAAATCTTTGCCAGCTACTCCTGTGATAGAGAAATAGTATGTAGAATACACAAATAACTTTAAAAACTTAACACTAGGATAACAAATAACCCAAACCAAAAATGGGCAACTGAACTGAATAGACACTTCTCAAAAGAAGAAATACAAATGGCCCATAAATATATGAAAAAGATGTTCAACATCATTAGCAATCAGAAAAATGCAAACCAAAACTATACTGAAATTCCATCTAACTCTAGTTAGAATGGCAATCATCAAGAATACAAGCAACAGTAAATGTTAGTGAGGATGTGGGTAAACAGGAACTCTTACACACTTTTGGGAGTGTAAATTAGTATAACCATTACGGAGATCAGAATGGAGGTTCCTCAGAAGATTAGGAATGGAACCACTGAATGATCCAGCCATACCACTTCTTGGTATCTTTTCAAAAGAATTAAAGTTCGAATACCATAGTAATACATGCATATCCATGTTTATAGCAGCACAATTCACAATAGCCAAATTATGGAACCAACTTAGGTGTTCATTGACAGATGAATGGATAAAGAAAATATGGTATACAGCCGGGCGTGGTGGCGCACGCTTGTAATCCCAGCATTCGGGAGGCTGAAACCGGAGGATCCGGGTTCATGGCCAGCCTCAGCTACCTAGCGAGGCACTCCGCAACTTAGTGAGACCCTGTTTCAAAATAAAGAATAAAAAATAGGGCTGGGGGTATAGCTCGGAGGTAGAATGCCCCTGGGTTCAATCCTCAGTACCACAAAAAAAAAAAAGAAAATATGGTATACACACACAATGGAATTTTACTCAGCCATAAAGAAGAATAACCAGTGCCGCAAAGAAAAAGGGAAAAAAAAAAAAAAAAAGGTGACAGAACAAAATTATGCTATTTGCAGGAAAGTGGATGGAACTGGAGAATATTGTGCTAAGTGAGATCAGCCAGTCTTGGGAAATCAGGGGTTGGTATGTTTTGTCTTACAGGTGGAAGCTAGAGAGAAAATAGGAAACCAAAGAGACTTGAGCTGAATGAGGAGAAACACCAGTCAAAGTCTAAGCGGGTTGGGGGAGAGGGTGGGGAAGGGGGAAAGGAGGCTTGATCAAGGAAACAGTTCAAATAAGGCTATGTCCATACATGAAAGTCTCACTAGCAGTCTCACTCACGTGGAGCGGAAGCAGGGTGAGATCCGGAGGGACACACACCAAGAGCACTGTGTGTGCGCACGCCTGTGTGTATCACATTGAACTTCACTATGATGTGTAATCGCAATGCACCAATAAAAGTATATTGAATTTAAATAAATAAATAAATAAGCCGGGCGTGGTGGCGCATGCTTGTAATCCCAGCATTCGGGAGGCTGAGACCGGAGGAACCGGGTTCGAGGCCAGTCTCAGCTACCTAGTGAGGCATTCCGCAACTTAGTGAGACTCGGTTTCAAAATAAAGAATACAAAATAGGGCTGGGGGTATAGCTCAGACGTAGAATGCCCCTGAGTTCAATCCCTAGTACCACAAAATAAATAAATAAATAAATAAATAAATAAATAAATAAGGTTTAGAAAATAGGGAGTGTTATTTGGGAAGGGTGTGGGTGATATAATAAATAGGAAAGTTACATTAAGAATAACAATTTGAGCCGGGTGTGGTGGCGCATGCTTGTAATCCCAGCATTTGGGAGGCTGAGACTGGAGGATCCGGGTTCGCGGTCAGCCTCAGCTACCTAGTGAGGCATTCCTCAACTTAGTGAGATCCTGTTTCAAAATAAAGAATAAAAAGTAGGGCTGGGGGTGTAGCTCGGAGGTAGAATGCCCCTGAGTTCAATCCCAGTACCACAAAAAAAAAAAAGAATAACAATTCATATTTACATCCATCAATCCAGAATATCTTTCTTTGGGGTTTTGTTCCAATGCCAACCTATGTCCAGGATTTAGATGACAAATGAAACACGAAAAAAGAAATACCCAAATCTGAAGATACTCAATCCTTCCTTACTCAGTAGGCCACAATGCTGGGAGAGAAGAGAACCAATTGTTACATGTGGTTTCCATCACTCCTTAGGGGATTTTTTTTTTTCCCCACTATTATTCGAACCAAATCATGAGGACCTAGTATTTAGCAATGATGTAAGCTGTACTCACATCACTGAATAAGCGCTTAGATATCAATTCACTTGGAAGTATGTTCAACCACTTAAAAACAGGATGTGGCTTATTTTCCTATTTTAAATAAGTTTTATGCTGTATTATTTAAACTTGTCCATAACAGAAAAGAAGGAAGGAAGGAAAAAGGAAAGAGGAAAGGAAAGGGAAGGGGAGGGAAGGGAAAGAAAAGAAAGGAAAGGAAAGGAAAGAGAAAGAAAGGAAGGAAAGGGAAGGGAAGGGAAGGGAAAGAAAACACAGGAAAGTAAAGGAAAGAGAAAGAAAGGGAAGGGAAAGGAAGGGAAGGGAAGGGAAGGGAAGGGAAGGGAAGGGAAGGGAAGGGAAGGGAAGGGAAGGGAAGGGAAGGGAAGGGAAGGGAAGAGAAGGGAAGGAAAAGAAAGAAAGGAAGAAAAGCAGACCAGTCAAAGCTTCCAAGCTCACTCTTTCAGCTACTCTATAATGGCTATATAAACCTGATGCCTAAATTGAAGGAGCGTAGAAAAACATGTAAAACAATATCACTTGAGTATATGCTAAATAGGATTCTAAATAGGAGTCTATTAAAATAATTATATAAGCCAGGCATGGTGGCATACACCTGTAATCCCAGTACTTGAGAGACTGAGGCAGGAGGATAACAGGTTTGAGGACAGCCTCAGTAACTTAGCAAGATCCTTCAGCAACTTAGTGAGGCCCTGTTTCAAAATGAAAAATAAAATAGGGCTGGAGGTACAAGTTGGAGGTAGAATGCCTCTGGGTTCAACCTCCAGTACCAAACAATAAATAAAACAATGATAACTATATATGAGGACTAAGGATTTATGACAGAATCTAACAATGATTCAATATTAGAAAATCTGTTTACATCAATAATTATTTTCAAGGATGCTCATTGTGACTATTATTAATATATACAACAGAGGTCCTAGACAAAAAAGACAAAAGAAAGAGTCATTCATGCACGTTGGAAAGAAAAATAATTTATCTCCATTTGCAGATGATATGATGGTATACCCCAAAAATCCAAGAAATCAACCTTTTTGCATTATATTTTGTCTTGATTTTAAAGGATGATTGTAGTTATAAACGAAAACTTACAGATTATAATAACTCTTTTCCAAATACTTTCCCCCTGAAACTCCAAAACTCTGGGGGCAACTACCACAAATATTTCCCCCATGTTCTATATGACCCTACCAGTTAGGTCTTTCAGGTTCTAAATTTAAAAGCTAGAACACACAGAAAACCCAAATCCTTGTAGATATGTTTATACGCACATGAAGCTCAAATAGACCTGTGCTGAATTTGACCCAATTCAGTACATCTAATGCAAAAGCCAGCAGGTTGCAAACTTCTAGAATCACCAAGGAGTTTTTTGTTTTGTTTTTGTGACATTGAAGATTGAACCGGGGGTGGGGGGGAGGTGGGGAGGGAATGAATATTCTACCTCTGAGCTACACCTTCAACCCCATTTTCTTCTTTATTTTGAAACAAGGTCTCAGTACATTGCTAAGTGCCTTGCTAAACTACTGAGGCCGGTCTCGAAACTGCAATATCCCTGTTTCAGCCTCCTGAGTACTGGAATTACAGGCATGCACCACCACACCTGACTCATCTAGAAAAATTTTAGGATTCTGATGCCCAATTTGTCCCCCTAGACACTAAAATTGAATTAGGATGGAGTGCAACATGACCCCAGGGAAGATATTTAAAGGCTCCCCACATGATTCTAATGTAAAACAAAGTTTGAGACCCACTGGCCTTAGCAATTCTCAGGTTACTCACCATTTGGCAAGCATAGTTCCCCTTCATTCTTCCCAACAGCTAGTTTGTTCCCTTTACCCTTAACCTGTCTCTTCTCTAATTCAGAAGTTATCTGGGACATTTGAGGACAATGTTTGCCTTGGGTTTTGTTTGTCTCATCTGCATTACTACACCAGCACATTACACACTTACTGAATAGGCTTGGTTTGATGGGGGAGGGGTGTATGCCTGAAAACTGTCTTATGTCGTTGGTACATCAAAGCTGTTCTATAACACTTAATGACTGCAATATATTATTTCACACACTGGGCATCACAGCAATGAGGAAATCCCAACCTCTGGCCTTTTGGTTTTATACCTTACAATATGGTAGAAGCAGACACAAGTAACTATAATATACAATACAGCATAGCAATCTGTAATGGGTGCAAGAAAAACACAAAGTGTAAGGGGAATTCAGGAGAGGAGAAATTTCTTTACCCCTCAAAATGCTGAGGCAGGTTAAAATAACCACTCCTGGTGAGCTGCTGAAATAAGCAAGAGAAACCCCTGGAGTCCCTGAGCAGACTGGGCAGATAGATGCCAGAAGGGAATTCCAGGCTGCCTGGGATGACGGCTTTTCAAAGGAGCCACTCTGGTCAACAAGAATAGAAACAAAGTGGAGACTGGGAGCACTTGTATTCAGGAAGCCAAAGTCCAGGCTTTGTCCAGGCTGAAAACTTGTGTTCAGAAGAAGATGGTAAAACCAGAAGACAGCCTTGAGAGGCAGGTATGAAAGGCATAAAACCCGGGAGGCCCAGTCCTGACTAGGACAGAGCACCAAATGCCAGTGGCACAAGTCATTTCAGTTCTGGTTGGGACTAAGAGATGGAGCCCCAACTATCAGACTGTAGAAAAACTGCCTCTCCCACCAACACCTTGCCTTCACATCACCAAAGCCTATCTATTTACCACAGTTCCTCTTAGCCAGTACATCAGATCTAGCTTCTAACAAACAAACAAACAAATCTACAAGGCAAAATAAAAAGTAAAAACACAGCTTAAAGAGACAGCAAGCATTAGAACCAGACTCTGATATAGCAAATATGTTGGAGTGATCAAATCAGGAAATTGAAGACACTGTGACTAATGGGTAGGTACAAAAGATTTGCCAACTGGTTCCCAAGTAAAAACTGTCTCTGGCTCGAATGAGCTGACAGTATTAAATTCTCACCTAAGATAACAAATACCAAAAATTACAATTTTATTTCTGGGAGAAAAAAAAATGCTGAGAAGTGAGTTTCCTGAGCACCCCACCTCTATACCTATTCATTCCAGATCGCTGGGAGGACTAAGAAATGTACACTTGCAAAGCACCACAGGTTCTCTGCTGATCAAGCAGTTTGGGAAAGACTGCTTTGTGCCAAAAGAAGCTCAAAAAACCAAAAGCAAATGTCGTAATTGGAATTTTTTGCTATCTTCTATAATAAGTACAAGAAACATAAAGACATCTTCAAAATATGGTGCTATCCCATACTTGTTGGTTTATATCTTATTGAGGCATTTATAATTATCTAGAGGTATTTTCTATGGTTTGGATGTCTCTTCTACAACTCATGTTGAAATTTCATTGTCATTGTAACTGTATTAAAAGGAGGGCCCCTAAGAGGTCAGTAATGAGTGTCCTTATTGAACGAGTGGGTTAATTATGCAGATTGGGTTTGTTATAAGTTGGGTCTTCTCATTCTCATATTCATATTCTCTTTCTCTCTCTCTCTGTCTCTCTCTCTATCTCTCTGACATGTTGTTGGATCTAGAAGGCCCTTGCCAGATGCTACCACCATGTTCTTGGATTTCTAGCCTCTACCCTGTGTTTCTGTCTTTGTGCACTGCCTTCCCATAGGCCCCAAAGCAAATGGGCCAAATGACTATGGACTCAAACCTCAGGAACTATGAGTCAAAACAAATGTTTCCTCTTTTTTTTTTAAGTTGATATTTCTTAGGTATTTTGTCACAGTGATGGAAAACTGACTGATACAGATGAGTAGAGCAGAATCTATCTCAAAAGCAAGATCAGGGCCTGTAATCCCAGTACTTGGGAGGCTAATATAGGAAGATTGCAAATTTGCGGCCACCCTCAGTCATTTAGTGAGACCCTGTTTTAAAATAAAAAACAAGAAAAGACTAGGGGTGTAGCTGCAAGGTAGAATGCCCCTGGGTTCAACCCTAGTACCCAGTACCAAACAAACAAACACAAAAAGGCAAGACCAAGAAGGTGTCAGTATTCAGAGAGACTGGGGAGAAACAGGATATGGAATAGAGGATAATTGTCAACACTGTCAGAGGCTGCTCCTGGGCAGAGTGGTGTGGTTAGGGAAGCCGGGTCGGCCAGCACTTGGCCTCAGTTGTCTGCAGCAAGGCAGTTGGAGTACCTATTATTTTGTGGAGTTTTGGGTAATTGGAAGAGAGCCTGGACTTGTCCTGGGGTCTCTAGAATAGGGATGACTCAGAGTAAGGCTGAACTTCCTGCTCTCTGTCTGCCAGGGTGCTGCCTTGTGGACGGAAAGCTCTCTCTGTCTCTGGATGCAGCGCTTACAGTAGGCCAGCTTCTTAACATGGCTCCACCCCCCTGGTGAGCCATTACTCAGACCCAGCTCCAGCCAGTTCTAGCTCTTGGTGTGATTCACATTTCCCTAATTGGATGTGCTTGTGGAAGAGTTGAAGTTGGAATCACCTTGAGGGGGGTGGTGGTGGTGAGGGAAAGGCAGGTGCTTGAGGTAACCTTGAGCTGGTTGGTGTCAATCTTGCAAGCCCTGTGTGACTTTGTGAATCCAACAGGTCCAACAGCAGCTTCCTGCTCCCCTGATTGTGCCTAAGAGGATGTGTGCTCCTTGGGCCAGTGCCAGGTGGTGGCTTCTGGAGTGTTGTTCTAGGCATTATTATTGAAGGACCAGCCTCTCGAGTCTGTGCCTCCAGCCCTTCCTATGAACTGGGAGGCACCCAGTTACCTGAATTAAGATCCTGTCTAGATGAGAGCAGGGAGAGCTCCAGCACTCTGGTCTCCAGATTTCTTGGAGGCTTCTATACTACTGCCGAGAACCAGGGTGGGATCGGAGAAGGGGGACTAAGGGACTGGTTACTTTGGACTGTCTGCAATTTAAGAACCTGAGATAAGGATAGTTGAAGTTCTCTAGATAGTCAACGCAGCTCATTAGGATAGGAAAGGAAATTAAGATTCACTCTTTCAGGAATGTGGTGCCTTTGACCAGTAAGTCCCTGCTTTTGCATCTTTTTGGAATTTTTGGATTAAACAACAGGGATAGGTGAGAGAATGCCCCCAAGCCCCAATAGTGTGCTGTTGGGATGAGATGTAAGGGTAAGTTTGCATCTTTGTCTCAAGGAACTCAAGATTTTAATTTGGAGGGAGGCACATGGGACAAATACATTCATAACTGGCAACACAACTTTTTATTACATATTTATATATAAAAAGTCCTTTGCATTTCACATTGCTAGGCTGGGTTTTTGAGGTGCTGGAAATGGAAACCAGGGCCTTACTCCTCCTGAGGTGCACCCTTCAGCCTACTAGGTTGGGTTTGCCATCTGCATCTGAGCTCTGGCTGATGCAGAAGGGCCACTGCATTGTGGTACCAAGCACGCCCTCATGGGCTGCAGGCAAGCGTGGCGCAGGTACCCACAGACTGTTTCCATCTCCCCTCCTTTCCTTCTCCCCTGCCTTCTTGTCTCCTTACATTTTTGTTTTATATCCCTATCTATGTAAATTTATATTTATATACATTTACATATCTGTACTTTTTTACTTTGAAATAAGTTTAGAATTATTTTTATTTGGTATTAGGGATTGAACTCAGGGGCATTCTATCTCCAAGCTACTTCCCCAACCTTTTTTATTTTTCATTTTAATACCGGGTCTCACTAAGTTGTTGAGGCTGGCCTTAAACCTGCCATCCTTCTGTCTCAGTCTCCCAAATACTTAGATTACAGGCGTGTACCACCAGGCCCAGGCAAGTTTAGGCTTTTATAAAAACCATGAAGTCACATCTTTTAAATGGTTGGAACTCATTGGATGAAGGAATGTACAGTAGGTACATGTTTTACAGCAGCAAAACCCAGAAAAGTCCATCTTCCTTCCCATTTCTCCCATCACTAGAAAAATAATTTCCAAAGTATTGGGGAAAAGAAACGAAATCTATGTAAAGTGTGTGGGTTTGGAGTTGTGTGTCTTTGTCGTGTGTGTGTTGTGTGATGCACTTAGATTAAGAACAATGAGCTTGTGCTTCTTGCTACTTCCCCCCCCCCCCCCGGACCCCATTAGTGCAATTGTTTTCAGCAACAAGGTGTTTTTCTAACAATGCTCTGTGAAGACAGAAGTGGGGTAGGTGCTGGTGTTATCACTTATCGATAGTGGTGCTGATGTCTTGATAGCAATGAGTAATTGCAACAGGATGTGAAAAATCAGTAGTTGCTTTATGGGCTGTGGCGGGGCTGGTGCACAGAGCTCTGCTGTTGTTCTCTGTTGGATACTCTTACTACTTGAAAGAGCACATATACATGCTCCCAAGCATTTCCTAAAACAGCTTCACAACATTTGTGTGAAAGCTTGAGCAGCAGGTTGAAGGTTTGAGCAGAGACCCAGCAGACTGGTGCACTAGGCAACACTGGATGCAGAAGAGCTCCACCCAAATCCTAGCCCAGGAATCGTAAGCCTTCAGCGTGTTATTTAATGGCTCCTGGCTATGGTGTTCTTATTCGTAGAATGATAGGTGCTGAATGCATCATTCTGGAGTCCTTTCTGGCTTTAAATGTCTCACTCTTTATTATTGACCCTTGTGGCTGTCACCCTCATAGCACAGGTTGTCAGATTTCTTCTTGGGCAGGATGATGGGCAGATCCATTGCACAGAGATAGGATGCGGCGGGGGGGGGGGGGGTTTCCTTGTGTCTGTGGAATTCTGTTTTTTCCAGTGCCACCCCCACCCACTCACCACATGCTAGTGATAGAATCCCCATTGCATTTGAGTTTAGTCTGTACCCTAGAAGTGTGTAAGTGGGCCTAAACTCACCGTGTTGCCCCAAAGACTCACATGCAGGGCGTCCTGTGTACACTCTTCTGATGTTGGGAGGACACGCACTCCTAGTTACTGTTATGAACCAAGAGTTGGAAGTCCATGGAGAGAAATGCCTCTCTCTATAACAGATGCTTACCGTAAGTCCTGGAAGTATGAACCTGAACGAAGTTCATAGGATGGAAAGTCCCAGTCCTCAAGTGTTGGCTTGCACTTTCATTCATTTATGTTCATTTATATATTCTACAGATAATTTATGCTTTTTATGTGTTGGGCACTATATGAGGGAATTCAGGAGAGGTAAAGCTCTTGGCTCCTAGGCCAGAGGACAAGGCAGAGGAGAGAGACCAGCTGGTGTTTCTTAGGTCATATCCTAGCATCAGGGCCTGTAACCCCAGTGTTATAGTTAGGTATAAATTGTCCCCTAAAGAGCTCACTTAGTAATGTTCAGGGCTGATAGAATTGAGTCATGAGGGTTGTAATCTCAGCAGTGGGTAAACCCATTGTAATGGATTGTCCTGGGTGGTACCTGGTAGGCCCCCAGGGTGTGGATGGAGGAGGTGGTCCCTGGAGATTTGGCCTTGGGGATTATATACATGGTTCCTCCTCCTCCTGGCTCGCTCGCTTGCTTCCAGCTTCCATGATATGAAGAGCACAGCCCAGTGCTCTCCCTCCACCTCGCACCGCCATGCCCTGAGATCCAGTCCCCAGCCTCACGTGGACTCAACCTGAAACTGTAAGAAAATAAATCTTGTTTCCTCTAAGGTACATGATGGTAGCTGCAAGAATGCTGATAGATACTCCCAGTTCTTGGGAGGCTGAGACAGGAGGATCATAAGTGCGAGGCCAGGCTCAACAACTTAGCGAGACCCTTAGGGGATGGGTCCAAATAAAGTACCCTCCCTCTTACAGCTGAACTGAGCTTCAACTAAAAACCAAGGGCATTTGGAGGGCATTGAAGTGAGGAGGAATGAGTCTATCACTGTTGTTGCCTTGATCACAGCGAGGGCCAGGGTCCAGGGGTCACACAGTAAGATGAGCGGTTCACATCCCTTTTTTTCTGTAATTTCCCTTTATGTGCCACCTGGTGTCTGTGACAACTGGGGTGGCAGGTGGAGAGAAAGATAACAATGCATGGGACCTGAGAAGTTACTCCAGTTTGTCCTTTTCCAAACGGTATGCTGACAAACTGTGCTGGCAGTGTTCATAAAGGTCATACTTTCTTTTTTATTATTTTTATACTTTCATTGGTGCATTGTAGTCTCACATCACAGTGTAGCTCATGGTGATAGTGACAAGCCCGACACAGCACTTGGTGGGCTTTTTTCAAAACGGGATTCCAAAGAGTTGAAAAGATTTGTTGACTAAGCCAGGTGTGGTGGCACATGCCTGTAACCCCAGTACTTGAGGGGCTGAGACAGGAGGATCACAAGTTTAAGGCCTGTCTTAGCAACTTAATGAGACTCTATTTCAAAATAAAAATAAATAAATAAAAATAAAAATATAGAGTCAAGGGTGTAGCTCAGAGATAGAACGCCCCCTGGGTTCAATCCCCAGTACCACACACATAAAAAAACGTTTTGTTGACTATAAGGCTTAAAGTCTTTTCACCGTAAGTGGCGTGTGAAATTCTTAGAAATAATGTTGAATTTTCCATTTATTTTTTCCCCCTTTAGTTGTGGAGTTTCTCCCATGCCCCTTCCCCTCATCACACCAGACCTAGGGTTAAAGAAAGCAGAAGGAAGGAAGGAAGCGGTTTCAATGAGTCAACGCCAATCGCTCTTAGCATTTGAGCCAGGAGGGGGCGCTGAGGAGAGCCAGTGTGCGGTTCTAAGTAGAATGCTTTGGAGGCCTGGAGATTTAGAGCTCCTCTAGTCTGAGGAGGCAGTGACTCGCCTACGGCCCGCAGCTGACCAGCCTCGGGAACTGGAGCAGAGTCCAGTCTTCTACCTTCCAGTCTAGGATACTTTCCACCTGCTTCCACAGGAAAACGTATCCTTGGAGGCTCCGGTCCTCCTCCACTTTCTATTACTATAGCCGAATTCACAGACAGAGTAACTTATAAAGAATAAAGGTTTACTTGGCTCATGGTTCTGCCATTGGGAACCGCAGTATCCTAAGGCAGCTCTGGGCACCGCATGGCAAGATGTGTTCCGGTTTTTGTCTCTCTTACTCTTTAAAAAGAAAAAAATTTTTTTTTTTTTTTTGTGGTATTGAGGATTGAACTCAGGGGCATGCTACTTCTGAGCTATACCCCTGGCCCTTACTATTTTTTATTTTGAAACAGGTTCTCACTAAGTTGCTGAGGGCCTTGTTAAGTTTCTGAGACTGGCCTCAAACCTGTGATCCTCTTGTCTTAGCTTCTCACGTACTGGGATTCAGGCATACCTCATATGCCTGGCTATTTCTTCTTTTTATTATGAAGACACAATTCCAGTGGATTCGGGCACCACGCTTATGGACTGTTTAACCTTAATTATGTCAGAAGGTCTCACCTACAGATACCATAGTCAGATTAAATTTGGATCTTCTTATACCTTCCAGTGTGGATTAATTCAACATGAGTTCTGGTGGGGACATTCAGACCACAGCAGTCCCTAGGGTGTAAGGACATAAGCACATTTCCCTACACCCTCAGTTTTCCCCATTGAAAAAGACGTTGTGACATTATTTCTTTATTGAAAGAAACATGGATATATTGTGGAAATCTGCATGAATGTTTAAGATAAGATGTGAAATGCAGAAATCGTGGGCTTTAAGTTAAGCTGAAGATCTTTAAGTCATAACACATCTCTCTACTGTGCTTTAAGGATGATCTTAGTGGGGAATTTTGAAGGTCACAGAACAGCAAAAGTGGTCCCTGTGGCTGCAGAGACTGAATTTGTATTCTGGGAGGTCCAGAGTGCTCACAGTTGCCACAGGGATCTGGTTGTTGTTGTTTTTTTTTTCTCCCAAAACTTTTGCATTTTTCAAAGCACCACACAGATTTTGCTTTTGTCCACAGCACATCCCTGCTAATTTCCAGTTATCTTATAATGAGTAAAATGAACTTTCCAGGAAGAAGATGTGCTCACTAGCTTATAAGACTTCTCACCTATTGGCAGGTAGTCAAGGGACCAGTTGCAGGAACAAGGCAAAGCCAACACTGATTCTGTTACCTTTCCCCTCCTTCCTTCCAAAGTCAAAGCTGACTTTTTTCCCCCTTAGCATCCCAGATCAGGTTAGCTCTTCTTTGTCAATGAAGATAAATTTATTGATATTTTTCATCAATTCCAATGACTTAGTTCAATGTTTATAATCTACTGTGATTCTATTGTGATTTGGGGCAGCAAAGAAGGCATCATTCTGATATCTCTTAAGAGGAATTATGTATTTTTTTTCTGGGAAACTTATTTTGCACTTATTCTATTTATATTAGGATGAAATAGCATTTCAAATATAATGCTATCTATAGTCTAAAAATTAAAATTAGAACATTTGATAATTCCCCTAACTTGTTATGTAGCACAGGGAGGAAATAAGAGGTATTTTTAAAAAATAATGTTTAGAAATGGTCTTACTTTTTAGGAGTGATTACCCAAGTCACATAAGCAAAATTCAGAGCTGAATATAAGAATTTAGTCATTGAGATAGTTGCCTAAGTTATACATGAAGGCATTAAGCTTAGAATTTTGAGAGCTGCCTCTCTTTTTCCAGTTTTTTTCATTTGGGCTCTTGAGCTTTAACTAGTTGAGCCTAGACTGGAACATTTAAGGAGATTTTATAGAAACTTTAATGTATATGTTGAGCACCTTTAATCTAAAAATCTGACATCCAAAATGCTCCCAAATCTGAAATGTTCTGTGTGCTGACATGGCACTCAAGCAGTTTTAGAGTTTGGAGCATTTCGGTTTTAGATTAGGGATGCTCAACTGGTAAAGTGTATGAAAATAATTAAAAACAACAACAAACAACCAGCATACAAACAAGCAAAAGAAAAAATCAATCTGAAACACTTCTGGTCCAAGTTCTTCAGTTAAAGGATACTGAACCTGTAATAAAAGACAAATGAACAGAGAGTGACATGAAGCTAGGTAGTCTGGTTCTCTCTTGGGTCCTCAGAAAGAAAACAAAAAGGTGGTGTCTAAGGAACTTCTGCTTCTTAGACGCGGAGTCTCCTTCCCATTTCCAGTCTTCCAGGATGGAGAACATCACGGCGTCCATGAACTTTCTAGTGACTAGAGTTGCTTCCTCAGTCGCCTACTCCCCAAATTTGTTCTCATTCCTCATTCCCCAACTTTATTCTGGGTAGTTGTCCAGATAGGGGTGTTAAGTGCAAATGCTTTTAGATAAAATATTTTATAATAACTCATTTATTTATACGGGAAGCTTCTCAGGCTAAACTGGAATAGAGTGCTTTGGGAATACAATCTGGCTACCACTTAAAAATCTAGTCCCAAATGTTTTCATTGAAGATCAAGCCCACGCTACCATAGCATGGTAAGGGGACATTATGAGGAATGGTTTGTGGGGTGGAGCTTACAGCTTCTCCCGAGAGGTTCCAACAGGAAGTGGAGCTCTTCATACTCATTGATCCAAGAGGAAGTCGTCTACTAGAGAAAGGGCCCTTGGAACTGGTGGGTGTCTTCTGGGTCTGTGGACGTGGTAAAGCAAAAGAAGACAGAAGTGATGGCTGAGTGGACTGGGTTGGCCCTGGGTGCTAGCAGGTGGACCTAGTTGCACCCCAGGTTGTCGAGACCACTGATACTTACTGTGTGCATGCAGCCATCAAGGCAAGTGGTTTTAAAAATGATACAAGTAGTACACGAATTCTGCTTGCTTTACCAAGAATATCTTTTTTGGGGCATTCTAAAGCTCCCGAGACAAACTATGTGCCAAGTAAGAGTGTCTCTTCTCTAACCCAAATGCATGCACTGGAAAATGTATGATGTGGAGGAAATCACATTCCCTTAAGGCCAGTTGGATGAAAAGGAAGTTCCCTGTTTCTTAGAAGACTTCTAGCATTTGCAACTTTGGGAAGGGAGGCAGGAGGGAGAAGCTGGGGAGTGGTAGGAGGAACTCAGGTGAACATTAAAACGAAACAGACACACAAACCAAACAAAGACCTCTATCTTTCTAGCATTATTAAAAATAAATAAATAAACAAGGGATAAAAAGCTGAAAGTAAAGGATGAAACACCAGTAAACATATCAGAACTACCAAATTAGTCCTCTGTGCAAACACACCTTTATATTTGGAGCTGGAACCATTTGGCAGCTGACCTTTCCCAGAGGTTGCTTGCTTAAGGGTCCAGAGTGACTCTTTCAAACACTTTTTAGAGCCCCGCCTGAGATGTAGCCACATACATTAGTTAGTTCATGTTTTCTTTGGCTTAAAGACTGTTAAGTAGTGACAGCATTGCCCTTTTGAGGGTTTTTTATTTTTTTCCTTCCCCAAATGAGTACTAGAAATCTTTACATAAGGGACGTTGCCAGTTAGTTCAGAAGTCTGGTTACATCCTCTGCATCAAAGGTGTATCTCCTTGGGCAGGGCACATGTGCCATTTGGAAATTATTTTAAATGACTGTGTATTGACTGTCTGTGACCATCAGAGCACAATAAGGAACTGTGGGGTGAAGTGTGTAATATAAGACTTTGCACATCTTTTAACACTCTCATTTCAGAGTAGTGGGAATACACTGGTTGAAAGCACATTGCAGGTGGAGTATCCCTTACCTGAAATGCCTGAGACCAGGAGTGCTTCAGTTTGGAGATTTTCGGATTTGGGGAATATTTGCATAGATTTTACAGGTTGCTCCAAAATACAAAACATTTTCTTAAAAAATTAAATTATTTTTTCTTTTTTTGTGGTGTTGGGGATGGAACCCAGGGCCTTTCACATGCTAGGCAAGTGCTCTACCACTGACCAGTACCCTCAGCCCTTAATCTGAAACTGCATCATCATCATGTCAGCCCTCAGAAATTTTGGATTTCTGAGCATTTTGGATTTTGGCGCAGGGAAGTTCATTCAGTATAGAAAAAAAAAAAAAAAAAGAAAGAAAGAAAGAAAAGAAAAGAAAAGAAAAAAAAAAGCATGTGCATGTAACTTTAAGAACATTCTTTACAGCTAGCATGTATTAAATGTTTGCTATATGCTATAAATGTACTCTGTTTTCTAAATGTGTTGATTTAATTTCTTTAATCTTTGAGATAGTTGCAGTTATTCCCGTCTTAGAGATCAGGAGACTGAAGCCATACAGAAGTCCAGTGCCTTGCTGAAGGTTGCATAGCCAAGTGTTTTGGATTGCAAATCCTATCTCTGGACCCAAGAGGACTTTGCCTCTCTAGAAATAAACACTTGCAAGAGCTACTTGCAAGACATAAGCTGTAAACTTGTTAGTTTTTTTTTTAGATGAGTTGTTCAGGATAGATTGTAAAGAAATAGGAAAATTGGAACTGATATTATAATCTTAGGGTGGCAAGACCTAGAAAAGAGTTTGAGACAATCTTGTCTTAATCTTTCCCTGTTTTTCTGAAGTCTGGTTCTATGGAGTGAGTTTCCTGAAGTCAATAACTGAGTTAGCAGCAGAACTTGCATTAGGTCTGGGACCCCAACTCTTTGGCCTTTTTCCTATGCACTTATAGGCACTATCATTGGTATGAGCCACATCTGGCCTTACTGATTGTTTTCTTCTGCATGCATGTCTTATTTATCCAAACAGATTATGCAGCAAACAAGGACAGATACTGACTGCCTCAGATGCTCCTTTATTTTCCCCAATCTCATAGGTGTGTGCAGCAAACATGTAGCTATTCAACTATAGTCATCCCTTGTTATCTATCCATGGGGATTGGTTCCAAGACACCCCATGGATGCCAAAATCCAAAGATGCTCAAGTCCCTTATGTAAAACGGCATAGTATTTGCATTTACCCTCCTGTAAACTTTTAAGATTATCTTTAGGTTACTTATAATACCTAATACAAAGTAAATGTGATGTAAGTAGTAGTTGTATTGTTTAGGAAATAATGACAAGAAAAAAACATATTCAGTACAAATGCAAAATTTTCCCACCCACAGTTATTTTAATGTATGGATGTGGAACCTGCTGATATAGAGGGCCACCTGTGATTTTAGGGTTACATTAAGTGTGCCATACAACTATGTAGCTTGGGTAAGTAATATTTCCTGACCTTCGAGCTAGTGAGGAGATTATTTTGGCAATATTGTGTGTGTGTGTGTGTGTGTGTGTGTGTGTGTGTGTGCGCGCGCGCCAGGAAAGTGCTACTCTCATCTCTGTCTGGCAAGCTTTGGATCCTATCCCTAAGGAACTAAGCAAGAGGACTCAGACTTGCCCTATGACCCATGTGATAGTCCAGCAGGCATTGGGGTGAGTACCTAGGAAAACTGACAGTTCATTAAAATGGGGTATTCCAAGTGTCAGGCGACCACAGTGCCCTGTGGGGTACACTCACTTAATTACCTCTGCTCCTCACCTGGGTAGATTTCATCTCTAATGAGATTTTAATTTGCAAACAGAGAACTTATGAAGACTGATGATAAAACTGTGATACTCTTACACAGACCTTTATGGTTCCCCACGTGTTCTCAGGTGTACTGTTTTAGTTCATTTGTATCTTACTCTCATGAAGCTGTTATCTGAGAAAAATTAGAGTAGGGAAAGATGTGGTACATAAGTAGCAAAGAGATGGCATCCAAGGTCAAGTGGGATTGGTAAGAAGCAGCCTTTTACTGGTACCACCCTGGGGCTAGTTGAGTCTTCTTGTGGTGTCTGGTGAGTGTGTTTGGGTGCATAGGGTCTTTCTTCCCTGCAACCACAGCCTGCCTTTGGGAAATGCATCTGTGGTTCGGTTTCACCTCATTCTACCTTACTTTATGGGCCATATGCGGTTGAGTATGTGTTTGCGTTAAGTAGAATCCAGAGAGCGCACCCACCCAGGCATTTATTTCTGCACTTCTTCCACTTAATTTGCCATGGTTTATTCTAGGGAACCATGGCGTTCTCACACTTGTGATGTACTTCTGAGACCAGTTTTTTATACTTTTATTGTTTCATTGTAATTCTACATTCTTTAAGTCTACATCTGCTGGTGTGTGTTGCTGGACTGTTCACTTACCTTGAAGGTACTTCTAATTCTTTTTAAAGAGAGACCTTTCAAACTCTTGATTTTCTTTAATCTTTGAATTAATCTAAATTCTTCTCTTATGCCCTAAGTAGCTTCTACCTTAGCAAAGGACCATTTTTTTTTTTTTATCAAGAGCAGGAGAATGCCATTTTTCTAACCTGTACCTCTTGGGAACTTTTTAATCCCCAAACAGTACAATACTTTGTGTTACCATCTTTTATTGTCCCTAACACTATCATTAAAGTTATTTCCATGGCCACCTCTAGTCCCCTTTTGTTGGATGCTTAGTTTTAGATAATCACGAGGCTATTTCCAGTCTCTTTAATCTTCATCAAATTTCTACAAGTATAGATTTAGCATCCATAATCCAAAATGCTCTAAAATATGAAAATTTTTGAGTACTGACACAAAGCTCAAACTTTTCAGGTTTTGGAGCATTTTTGATTTTTGGTTTAGAATTTTTGGTTTAAGTCTGTGCAATATTTCAAATCCAGAAAAAAAATCAGAAACATTTCTAGTCCCAAACTTTTCAAATAAGGGATATTCAACCTGTATTATTGTTACTTTTAAAACATTTTTTTGGTACTGGGAATTGAACCTAGGGGCATTCTACCTCTGAGCTACAACCCGAGCCCTTTTTATTTTTGAAATAGGGGCTCACTGTTGCTGAGGGTCTTGAAAGGCTGCCGAGGCTGGCCTTGAACCTGCAATCTTCCTGTCTCAGCCTCCCAATTACTGGGATTACAGGCATGCACCACTACAGCTGGCTTGTCCTGTTGTTACTTTGATTGCCACTTTACAGATGAAGAAACTGAAGTGCAGAGAGATGAAGTAATGTGCTGACATTCCCATGGTGAGTAAGTGGCAAGACCCATATCCCTTCATACATTGCCACCCTGCCATCTCCGTCAGCTTCCAGGCATGCTCTTTGGTGATGTGGTCCACAACATAGTAGGTTAGTCCATTTCCAGTGTATTTTACAGTCAGCCTCAGCAAGCACACAGGGAACCCTTGCTATGGGGGGCAGTATATGTAGAGGACAGAGCATGGCCTTTAGCATTTGGTATGCCAAATGAAGAATCATGCTTCTGTCCCTACCAGCTTAGCATGTTGTTTAACTAAGTTTCTCATTCATTTATTTTTTCAACTAACAACTACTTATGGAGTGCCTGTCAAGTGTCAGGAACTCAGTGTGGGGATGCAATTAAAAAAAAAACAACAGACATGAGTCTCAACCACATAGTTATAGCACTGAATATAATGACAAACTGATTTAAGTGGTCCAAAGGAGAAAAAGCTATTGGCTAAGATTGGGAGGCCTTGGAGAGTCTCTTGGAATAAGTGATGTTTGGTCAGGAGACCCGTGCCAGCCAAGAATGCATTACTTTTAAACAACTGGAAGACGGGACAGCAAGTGTGAGGGTTTACAGGGTTTTTAGGATTTTAGTGTGCAAAGAGTAATGGGAAGTCTCAAAACCATGCAAGTGACTAAGATGGGAGTGGTGGCCAGGAGTGACTTGGTCAAAAATGCATCTGTGGTTTGGTGTGGAGAATAGAGGGGGTGGAGAGGATGGTGCATCCCTTTAAGAAGCTGCTTTAATAGGTGGATAGGGAGATGGCATGTCTTGAATAATAGAGGGAAAGAGAAGAGTTTGAATGTGAGGGGGATTAGGAGGTTGTAATGGTTTGGATTTAGAATGTCCCCCCAGCCCTCACAGAAACAAGGTAGCAAGGTTGGGAGCTGGGCTTGGTGCTAGGGGTGTGGCCTTGGGATTATATATCCCTTCTCCAGCCACTGCTTGCCCTCTTGCTTCCTGTCTCCATGATGTGAGAGCAGAGAGCTCTGCTCTCTCCCTCTCTCTGCTTCCCACTTTCGTGCCCTGAGATCCCCAAACCCCAGCGAGCCTCACATGGACTGAACCCAGAATCTCTAGGAAACTGTGAGCAAATAAATCATACTTTCTTGAAGTTGTGTGGTCAGGTCTTTGGGTTTATAGCAGTGGGAATGTGGCCAAGACAGAGGTGGACCAGCAGGATGGGGTGGCAGAGATGTGAAGGGCCATGAGAGGAGGGATGGAGCCTGAGGCTGCATGACTTCCTGGCTTGCTGGGCTGGAGAGAGGGGTGCTCTCCATGGATATGGAGAGTCTGGAAGATGGTAATTTTGGTCATTCTGATGTTGAGTTGGAGTCATCCTTGAGACACTAAGAGGGGGATTGTCCATTAGGTGTTGGTTGATAGAGTTCCAAAGGCTGAAGGAGAGAAGTGTGCGGGGAGTGGGCTTGGTGCGCTCAGCATGTGCAAAGTAACTAAAGCAATAATCAGAGATGAAATGATTGGATATGGAGAAGAGGAGAGAGAAGGCTTAGGACTGACTCTGCAAAAGAAGTGGAGGAGGAGTAGCCACGGGGGAAGGAGGAAAACCAAGAGCATTGTCAAGAGGGAGGAGGTGATTACCAATTTCAAATACAGAGGAGAGCTCAGTAATACAGGTTGTGTATCTCTTATCTGAAACACTTGAGACTAGAGGTGTTTCAACTCTGGGATTTTTTTTTTCTTTAGATTTGCATACACATAATGAGATGTCTTGGGGATAGGCCCCAAGTCTAAATGCAAAATTCATTTATGTTTCATATATATCTTGTATGCATAGCCTGAAGGTAATTTATACTATATTTTAAATAAATTTGTATATGAAATGAAGTTTGTGTACATCGAATCATGCTGTGATTGTGAACCATCATGTGAGATCAGTTGTGGTGTTGTGTCGGCATTCCAACAGTAGCTCATTTTGGAGCATTTTGGATTTGGGGGTTAGGGATGCTCAACCTGTACAAGAACCTAAAGTGTGAGAACTTGAAAGGGGTCATTGAATTTTGCAGCACAGAGGTCACTGGTCACTGAGATCCACTGGTGGAGAGATCTAGGCAAAAGTCAAACTAGAGTGGGATGGAGTAAGAACAAGAGGTGAGGATGTGCAGACAGACTGGAAGCAACTCACAAAATCTGGCTGGGCAGGTGACGGGAAAGAGGTAAGTACTGCAGGGGAAGGAAGGGCGAAGGGGAGTGTGGTTAGAAGGGACAGGGGCTGGAGCACGTTGGAATCATCCGGGATACAGTTGAAGGGAGCGGCACTAGATGATGGAAATATCATCCTCATGAGATTATTGGGAAAACTTAATGAGATAACATGTAAAGTGTCCAAAACAGTTGGTGTTCTTGTCTTCTATAACAGTGGATATTTTTACTGGATCCTTTCCAAGTTTCCATCTTTCTGCTCTGAAAACTCCTGACTATTTTTATTTGATTTCTCTTTGCCACTTACTTTCTTTACACAGAAAAAAAAATCACTTCTTTCAATTAACGTTCTCTCTAAATTTTTAAAGGTTCAATGTTTTTTATTGTCAAAATAGATATATTCTTCAGCAATTTGGTTAAATCTTCTTATATATTGTATAGAAACATAAGGCGTTATATTTTTAGGCTGCTTATTACTCTGCATTTCCCATAGAAACTTTCTTTCCTCTTTTTTTTTTGTGATTGCTGACACCTTTTTTATTTCATCATTAAATTTGATTTATCTTCTTGTACCTCTCATGCTTATTATCTAAACTCATCTTACTTATTTCTAAGGATTATGAAAATAATATTTAGTGCCTGTTTCTTTTAAAACGAATTGACTCTCTGTAAGTAGAACTCAGTGGGTTCATATGTGTCTAAATGTGTGTTCAAATCATGTGACAGCAAATTGTTCATATTACTAGTGCAAGTATTATTGCAAAATAAAGCTTTTTTGTGCTGGCATGAAGTTTTAAAATTCATGTCTTAATTCAGCTATTTTCCTCAGAGTTTCTTTTAAAAAAAAAAGTAGAAAGAAATGCATTTGGTGAAATTGACTTTTTCTTGTGAAATCTTTTGAACTTTAAATGATAATGTTTTATATGAACATAGTAGAAGATCAAATACAAAAGAAGAGGAAGTGTAGTAAGTTGACCTTGGCCTAGATATTTGGAAGTCATCTCACTTCTCAGCTGGCTACTAACCCAGAACTTATAGGATCAGCCAAGGGAAGGAGGGACAGTTGTCCCCACAGAGCTCGGCCACCTCTTACCTTGGAATTACTTTCTTCTTTCTGGAGCTCTAGGGGGAGGAGAGGGGCTCGCAGAAGGGAAAGAAGGCCTTGTATTTATTATATTCTGAAGTGTGCTTTTTACTTGAGGGAGGGGAAGCCCCTGCCAAGTACAATGCAATGCAGTATCCCTTATCCTAAATGCTTGGTATCAGAATGTTTCACGTTTTGGATTTTTTTTTTTTTGAACTTTGGAATATTTGCATGGATACAATGAGGTATTTTAGCAGTGGGACCCAAGTGTGTGTGTGTGTGTGTGTGTGTGTGTGTGTGTGTGTGTGTGTGTTTTATGGTATGGAGGATTGAACCCAGGGATATTCTGCCTCCAAGCTATACCCCCAGTCCTATTTTTTATTATTTTGAAACAGGGTCTCACTAAGTTGCAGAGGGCCTCACTAAGTAGCTGAGGCTGACTGCGAACCCATATCCTCCAGTCTCAGCCTCCCAAGTACTAGGATTACAAGCGCGCACCACCATGCCTGGCTTCATTTGTGCTTTGAATATATTTTATATACATAACCTGAAGGTGATTTTGTGTACTATTTTTAGTGATTTTATGCATGAAACAAAGTTTCATAGTGTAGAAGTCTCCACTTGTAGCATCATGTCCGAGAGTCATAAAATAATGGGTTTTGGAGTGTTTGGGGATTCCTGTTTTGGATGAGAGATGCTCAATCTGCATTTGCAAATCAAGAAGAGTAGCAGAGGAGACAAGAAAGTATACATGAATGCTGGAGAAAACCAATCCTTACCCACATCTTAAACACCTGTCCCAGGTAGCTGGAGGGGGACTTTTGGGGTTTAAGAGTGTGTTACTGGGTTAGCTTTCTGTGTTGATCTTTCAGTATTTATTAAAACAGCGACTAGTACTTGATCTCTATCTACCAATGCTACAGGAAAGAAAGAAGATAACTCAGTAGAACTGAGTTAGGTACTCGTCCAAAAATAAATAAAAAAAAGATGTTAAAAATGCATGAAATTATTGCTGAAATGAGTAAATTTATTAGCTGGGTGATGACTAATTTGCTTATTCCCCTCCGTCTCTCCCCCTAAGCCACAGCTCTGCACATTTGTTGCTTGCTCCCTTGTGAGGCAGAGGGAACCTCTCTGTGGGAAATGCAGAGCTGTCAGATCCCTGGTAAAACTCGTCCTGTTTTTTTGCCACATGACTCTAAGTCACCATTATCTTTTTGAGTAGTGACAGGCTGGAAAAGCCACTTTCCCTGACAGGGTGGTAGAAAGGCCTTCTTTTGTCTTCAATTCCAGTTTCCTCTTAAGCTATTACAGGAATAAACAGCCAGACATTGTGGTGCCTACCTGTAATCCCAATATTTGGGAGGCTGAGAGAGGAGGATCAAAGGTTTGAGGCCAGCCTCAGCAACTTAGTAAGACCCTCAGCAACTTAGTGAGACCTTGTTTCAAAATAAAAAATAAAAAGGGCTGGGGTGTAGCTCAGAGGTGGAATGCCTCTGGGTTCAATCCCTACTTCCAAAAAAAAAAAAAAAAAAAAAAGGAATAAATGGAGGCCATGTGACAGAATGACATTCTTAAAGTCTTACCACGTCTGCTGAGGGCAGGAGCATGAGGAGCAGTCTAATGTTTTGTTGTGTCTTGCAGACTTCTTTTGCCTTAAAAAAAAAAAAAAAAAAGTCTGTTTATGGAGGGGGAGGACGTGGCTGAAAAAACACTTGTACATAAAACAGCTGTTAAGCGAATCTCCACACACTGAGATCAAGAGAACGTGAAGAAATATGTCCTTCTGAGGACCCTTTGCCAACTTGGAGCCTTCTTCAGAAATAAATACAGCCACGCTACAAGTTTCTGGTAACTTAGTTACTGAAAAATAAATCGAGCTACTAAGACCCTTGAACCTTGATTTAAAAAAAAAAAAAAATCTCCGAATTCTATTGCAGTGGTGCAAAGGAAGCTGGAGAAACTATGCAGAATGTTTCTTTGCCCTTTTAACTAAAGTACCCCAAGGAGCCTGGGAAACGCTCAAAGCAGAGGCCCGGGCTTCCCAGCAGAGGGAGAGCAGCCCGCAGGGCTTCCGTTTTCTAAACTCCATCCCCAGTAAGAAAAGATTGCTGGATGTTGAGCTTTCTCTGGCTTCTCTGTGGCTTGCTGTGATAGAGGACAGAGTTGTGCTCAAGGGCTTCCAGGAAAGCGGGACATTTCCCTGTAGTGGCACCTCTGGACACACCTCCTTTGTACCCTGCTGGAAACACCTGAGTGGATTTCTTGCCTGTGGCTGTCTGCTGTGTGCTTGGAGAGCTGTTTCTAACAAATGAGGTCCCTGTAAAACTTCACGGTCACACTTAGAGAATTCTGGTCGTGTGCTACAGATGTTTTACAGTTTATTTCCAAAACAGCTGTTTTTCCCTTCTTTGGTCTCTGTTTTTCCTTTTTTTTTTTTTTCTCCTCAATAAAATCCCTCCGGAAACTTTTCAGCTCACATCCTTGGCAGAGCTTCCTCAGTAGAAGCGCTGACATTCCATGCCTGACACGCTCCTGACTAGCACCTGTTACTGAGGCAGGTTCTCCATCCAACAGGTTGCTGTTCTGGGAACTAGAAGTAGTTTGCTGTGGGTGCAAAACTGTAGATTCAACCAGCCTTGAGAGAGTGAGAGAAAGAGAGAGAGAGAGAGAGAGAGAGAGAGAGAGAGAGAGAGAGAGAGAGAGAGAGAGAGCGCCCCAGTGAGGAGCAAGCACTAATGCAGGAAGCAGGGAAAGCATGGTGCATGGTTTATAATGCTCACACAGAGCCTCAGGTAGGAAAGCTCCAGGCAGTGGGCTTAATGCTGGTTCAAAGGGGAAGGAGTTGCCTGATGGAACACCAATTTGTCAGCCTGCTCCCCTTCAAATGTCACCAGCTGTCAATATTCCTGACTTTTAGAAACAGGAAGAATGGAGGTCCACAGATAATCCTCGAATTTTGGTAATGGTGCTCACATGCTCTCCCATGGTCCTGTTCCCCAGAGCTGCCAGTGGGAGCTAAATGGACGAGTCTGCATGCCGGCTCCTTTTGCTCCGTTTTCAGTAATGTAATCCTCTGATAAAGATATTGGGGGAAGTAAAAACCAATCAAAGAGAGCAGCCTTAGGGAGGGAGGGAGAGTAGAGATTGGGGAGTCATCCCTCGAATAACTAACGTTGATAGATTCTTGGTAGAGAGAGAATGTGTCTGTGTACCTTTTTGCCAGTGGTACATGTGCAAGTACACCATCTGTGCCCCAGGATGTATGTGGATTTCTTTGGAAGTGCCTAAGCAAGCCAGCGTCTGACATGGAGCTACACCTCTAAACAACCATCAGATATATAGGGGTGAGGCGCTACAGAGCCCTGAGAGTCAAAACCATCCATAAAGGCGAGCTTGGCCAACTCTCAAAAATCTTAGACAGTTGCAACACAGTCCTTGGCTCTGATGCTGGATTTTTCCCATTCATGCACTTTTTTTTTTTTTTTT
Organism: Graphiurus murinus; assembly: GCA_004027655.1. Taxonomy (NCBI): domain Eukaryota; kingdom Metazoa; phylum Chordata; class Mammalia; order Rodentia; family Gliridae; genus Graphiurus; species Graphiurus murinus. The sequence continues at coordinate 10,588 of PVLC010002853.1, read as the reverse complement.
TTTTTTGACAGATGAATTGTTGCAGGCTGCAGAAAAGTCTACGAGGCGTCTGTTAAACTCCTCTCTTGGAGCAGGGGCCCATTTGCTTGCAGCCTCACTGTTAGCAAACCCAGGCGAGGTTCGCTTTGTGTGGCATGCATGTGGCCACTTCTCAGCTGTGGTTGCTCTGTCCAAAAGGGGTCAAGGTCACACTCCAAGCTAGCATAGTTTTGTGTTAGGTTAGGATAAACTCTCAATTTAGTAAATAGTAGACCCCGATGTAACTTTTCTGGAATTCGTATTTGTTAACTCCTGTGGAATGCTTATTACCTTCATTATAGTAGTAACAAGATTTCTTTCTCAGAATAGCTAGGCTAGTGCTATCCCTCCTTCTTGCTGATGGGCAGGTGTACGTTTATATTTATCCATCTTCTGGATTGCTGACTATGGTAGATTTTTATACAGCAAATCATTTTGATGTGATAGGCATTCCTGCCTGATATAGCTTTAAGTACAACTTCCCACCACATGTGATAAATGTGACCTATATTAGAGGTACTAAAAACTGATGATCAATGTTTAGTTACCAGAATGCACTCCCCACCCCCAGATATGGGCAGTCTTCACACAGTTTTGGAATTTATTTCTCGAATCCTTGAATCACTGGAATAAGATGGAGTCCTTGGAAATATTTTGCTAGGAGCTCAATCAATTAAATTTAGACCCCTCTCCTTTACTACCAAGGTATTGGTAGTAATTAGTTTGGGACATTAATGATAAACCTCAAATTAGGGCTGTATCTCAAACCAAATAAAGACACCCAAGATTTCCGAAATGGAAGTTTGTGTTTGTAAGCTTTCTGTCTTTATAACAAATACTCGAGATAAATCAGCTTATAAAGAAAGAAGGGTTTTTTGGCTCATAAATATGCATGTCAGTCCATGACTGATTGACCCTGTTGCTTTGGGCTTGTGATAAGGCGGGAGTGAATGGTAGAGCAAGCTGCTCACCTTCTGGTGGCCAGGAAGCAAAAAGAGAGGAGACCAGTGTCTGAAAATCCCCCTCAAGGGCACATCCAAAATGACCAGGCCTCCCACTGGGCCACCACTTAAAAATGCCACAGGCTGGGGACCAAGCCTTCAGCACATGGGCCTTTGGGGACACTTAGGATCCAAACCACAGGAGGGTCATATGTCAGTTTTCCCAACAGGATTCTACATGTACTGTGAGCAACTTCAACTTCAAAGAAGAAGCACAGGGGTATGCTGTTGTATACAGGTGCAGAGTAGGGAAGATGATTAGCCACATGTTCCAAAGACTATCGTCTATGTATACGCTAAACAATTGTGGACACCTCCCTGTGTTTTAAAGCCAAGAACTAAAGATCTTTTAAAATAAAATTGGAAGCTGGGTGTGGTGGCACACACCTATAATTCCAGTACTTGAGAGGCTGAGATAGGAGAATCACAGCAGAATCCAGGCCAGTTTCAGCAATTTGGCAAGGCCTTCAGCAACTTAGCAAGACTGTGTTTCAAAATAAAAGCTAGAGAGGTCTCGAGCTGTAGCTCAGGGGTGGAGTGCTCCTGGGTTCAATCTCCAGTACCAAAAAAGAAGATTTTTTTTTGTATAGTTTTAAAGGGTAATCATAATATCCTATGAATTATAACACTGTATATATGTCTTAAGTACATTTTCATCAAAATATCAGAGTTATATGGGTTTCTCTCTTTCCTATTTGAAAAAATTTTTCATTGTAAAACAACGGTAGCAAAGCCAGTCCTTATTATGAAGAAAATCAAATTAAAGAAAAAACAATTTATCAATACATAACCCCCAACACCTATCTTTTGCATTTAAATTCTAAAATATATAGAGAGAACAAGAGCCATGCAGTGAATCGTCACCTGGTAGAAATAAGATTCCTCCCCACCCTTGTTATAACATATCTCTATTTGTTTTAGAAAGAACTGTTCTGTGCTTTGTTCTCTTGTGCTCTTCCTCAGGAAAGCATTCTCAAATTACTCCTTGTATTTGGCACCAGAGGATTTTTTTTTTTCCTTCAGCTTTATTAAAGTATAGCTGACAATTAATTGTATAGATTTAAGGTATACGACTTAGTGGAACCTAGGTATACACTGTCAAGCTAAGTTACATATCCATCACCTCAGAGTTACCTTTGTATGTGTGTGTAATGAGAACACCTAAGATCTGCCTTCTTAGCAAATTTTATGCATGCAATTGAATATTATTAAGCATCACCACCATGCTGTATATTAGGAAGGCAAGGAAACCCAGCCATCTCAGCCTAATCAGTATCAGGAGTAGAGGAAAAAAGGGGTAACATGCACTTCTCAAAAGGGTCACTGCTGACATCTCTGTAGCAAAAGACAAGATAACAAGAGAAAAGCAAAACAACTTTAATCCAAGTTTTACATGCAGGGGAACCTTTAGAGTGAAGACCCAGGTGAACTACCCGTTTTTATGCTTTAGGTTTCCTGCAGCACGGACAGTTGTGAAACAACAATATGACTGGACAAAAAGGGTGTGAGCTTTCCCACAGGAAGAGCATCTGCATGGCCTCGCTGTGTTGGAAATTTTCCCATGGGGGTCCTAAGAGAAACCCTGCAGGGGGCTGCAGTGAATTCAGTGAATTTGGCCTCCTGATATCCCTGAGATCCCCTAGCCAGGGTTCTCTAACTGCAGCTAGGTGGGGAGGCCCACGCTTCCATTCAGGAGGACTGCCTTAAGTTTCCCTCAGGTCCATTCCAGTCACACCCTGACTGGCTCATTTCTATCTAGCTGCCTTACAGGGAGATGACTGATTTGGGGCGCGTGACTCTTACCAGGCATGTGTGGGGAGGGAAAGATCAAGGAAAATCATCTCCAAAGATTCTGCAAAAAAAAAAGAGCCATATTTTATTGGATTAACTGTAAAATAAATGGTGTAGATGGGAAATTGAAAATGGAAAGAGGAACTAGACCCACAAGATCATAGTTCACACGGATCGTGGAGTTGAAAATGTGTGGATGATGTTGAGAGACAGCTGTCACACAGGCTGGGAAATGCTCCCTGCAATCTCATGGGAATGGGTCACCTGCTCCTAAGCAGCAGTCCCAAGGCATCTTGCCAACTTCCTTTCTGGAAGTACATTCGGCACTGTACTTGTGCACTACATCCACAGCCCCTTACACATGTTTTATTTTCAGACAGGGTCTCATTATGTTGCCGAGGCTGGCTAATACTTGCAATCCTCCTGCCTCAGCCTCCTGAGTTGCTGGGATTACAGGCATGTACCACCTCACCCATCTTCTCTTCTCTTTTTATTAAAATGTTGTGAATTTTACATCATCCTGGCACAAACAGAGTCATGTCTTGCTCCATAATTTTCTTAACGGATTTCGGCTATCATGGACTATTCTGAGGCATGTTGTCTCCTCTCTATATTCTTGCTAGCTCCACCACTCCACGAGGCAGCTCGGTGGCCCTCTCATCTCCTGTGTGGGAGCATTGTCTTCCAGGGTTTCTGTGCCTCCCCACTCTTGAATGTTCTCTGCTCTTTCTGGCTCCCCCCTTTCTCGACATCGCCTTTTGTAGCAACTGCTTCTGAACTGTCAAGTGTTAGCATTCTTTGGACTCTGCCTTTAGCTGCTCTGTTCTTAATCTTCCTGGCAACCTCACCTCCTCTCAGGGCTTTCATTGGCCATTGAGCAGATTTCTATCCCAGAACTCACTCTCTGTCTCTGTCTCTTTCTCTCTCTCTAGACCCTTCTCTTGAGCTGCCCTCTGAACACCACAGCCTGGAAATCCCAGGAGCCCCTCAAATCCAATGTTAGAAACTTATTTCACCATTCCCCCAAGCTGCCACTCTTCCTGTGTTCTCTGTCCAATGACCTGCAAGAGTTGAATGCTGTAGTCTTGAGGTAGAATTTCTTCTTATCTGGGGATCCTGTTTTTACTCTTGAGACCATCAATGGATTGGCTAGTCCCCACCCACATTATCAAGGGCACTCCCCTTCACCTAAAGTCCACCGACTGTAGATGTTAACCTGATCTACAAAATACCTTCTCAGCACATCTAAATGAGTGTTTGATTGCCTTCTTGGGATCTATAGCCTACTTGAGTTGACACATGAAACTGACCATCAGGGTTCTCCTTCTGGTTGGACGTTCTCACAGTATACATTTCTTAACACATGTCCCACCACATGGAAATGGGCTGAGAAGCCCACTGGACTGTAGGCAGGGTCTGTTGGGTTCACTTGATGCCCACGTGAGATAGGAATACAGCTGAAAATGAAGCGTTAGCGTAGATTCACCAACTGCAACAAAGGCACCACTCTGGTGAGGATGCTGGGAACGGGGTGGCTGTAAGTGTTGGGAGGCAAGGGGTTATGAGAAAGTTCTGAACCTTCTTATATTACTGTGGATTTGAGAGTGTTCTAAAAATACTTTATGAAGAAAAGAAGTGTATTAAGCTCACAGTTTTGGAGGCTATAAGTCCACTATCGGGTGGGTCTGTTGATTCAGCCTCTGGTCCCCTTTAGGGTGTCATATCATGATGGACAGAATCATATTGACGGGAGCACATGTGACAGTGATCACATGGCAGGAAAGAAGCCAGAGCCAGGGGGAAAGGCAATCTCAGTCTTTTATGACAACTTGCTCTCATAACTCAGAAGTCCCAATGAGAACTACCTTAATCCCTCCCAAGGGCGGCACCCGCAGTTACTTCCCATTGGGCCCCACCTCTTACAGGTCCCATCACCTTTTAGCATTGCCACGGTGAATACCACGCTCCCAACAGGTGAACCTTTGGGGGACAAACCACAGACAAACCTCAGCCATCTGTGTTTCTGCCTGACCTGGCCACCTGGTCCAGGCAGCATCTGTAGCTCTCACCATGCAAGACCCTCTCAGAGCTGCCAGCTACTTACCAGCTAATTTCACTCTCAGCTCTGTGGGGAAAATGCCATTCTCTGTGACTTTCCCACCAACTCAGGCAGCCACTTCTATTCTGCTCCCCTACCCCCTTAGTGTTGTGGTGACTGTGGGGGTTGATGTCTCCCACGACTCTAAGGACAGGATCCACATCTGGATGGTTCCCAAGCTCTGCCTGAAGGTTTGCAGAGCCCTGTGTCAGTGTGATTATTCTCTCTTGCTCTGTATGGCCCCTTGATGCAGAGATTCATTTCCTTTCGGGTGACTGAGAAAGCATGGAGGAGGTACACCTGGTCCAGCCGGAGTTTATCACAGCTATTCATCACGGAAGGGTCCTGACTTCCCAAACTAAGAAGCTCAAAGTTGGGCTGTCTGGTTCTCTCATTGTGCTGAATGATTTCCCTTTGGAATTAAGGGCTGCTTCTTGTCTCATTGCACAAACGTAAGAGTCATAGGGTAGAGAAGGGAATGTAAAGGGGCATGAGAAAGTAATATATCCGTTGATACCTCAAAGGATATCTGCCACATTTACAAACAACTCTGGAAGAGGGTAGTCTTTCCTGCAGGTGGAAGATTAGGTGCAGAAAGTTTCAGTAGACAGCACCTTTGCCCATGGTCATGGTGGTGGGTCAGGGATTTGGATACAGGTTGGTCTGACTTCACTAGGCCATTAAAAAAGACCATTTCCAAGAGACACCTGATGCAGTGTGAAGAGAACTATTTATGTTTGTTTGTATTTTAACCCTGCAAATACTCTCTCTATTCTATAGAGAAAAATTTCTAGACCTCAGATTCCCAGTACTGTCCAGGGAGACACAAGAATCCTTTTCATGAAACTTATGTTTTTTCAATGTTTATTAAACTGCAAAATAACATGAAGAGCTGCCACATTTTAATTTATTTATTTACTTTTGGTGCTAGGGATTGAACTCAGGAGCATTCTGTTTCTGAGCTATACCACAAGCCATTTTTATTTTTTATTTTGAAACAGGGCCGCGGTGAGTTGTCAAGGGTCTCCCTATATTGCTGAGGCTGTCCTCGAACCTGCAATCCTTCTGTCTCAGCCTTCCAAGTACTGGGATTGTAAGTGAGTGCCACCACGCCTGGCTTGCTACATTTTTTAAAAAGCATATTCAACATCTTTGCCAAAGTGGCATGCGCAAAGGCAGCAGAAGCACCAAGGAAGGATCCTGGCTCAGTCTGAGATGGTTAGTCAGGGTTCGCAAAGTCAAAGTCAAATCCTAAGGAAAGAGGAGCTGACCCAGGCAGATGATCTAGCAGCCGGGATTGGGGGCTGCTTCAGGCTGAGGAGACGGAGGAATGAAGCCATGGAGTGGTGTAGCAGGGACATTCAGGGATCTCCAACAGAGGGAGATGTGGCTGGACCAGGAAGCAAGGTCCTTGTTGCATCTAGATTCAATCTGCGGTTTGTGACAAGCCACTGAGGAATTTAGTCAGGAGTGGTGGGATCAGACTGTGTTCTTTGGGAGCAATGAGGACAGTGGATGGAATGGTACTTGAGGACGGGAAGCCGTCCTATTGTCTAGCCTGGGAAAAGGAAATGACAGTGCAAATGGGGATCTGGAGGCAGTCAGAAGATGCCAGGGAAATCCAATTGGTGGGGCTAAGCATGGGTTGGAATAGGTATGGTGATGGGAGGGAGGGACGTGTTGAAGAGGACTCTTGCATCTGTCTTGAGTATGTGGGTAGATGGGGGCACCTCAGAATGAACTAGAGAACAAGGGGAAATGTAGTTTGGAGGAAAGATAATGAGTTCAGTCTGACTTTTGTTGAGTTTGAGGTACCCTTCAGAGATATCAAGTAAGCAATTGGAATGAAGTCTGTAATTTGTAAGAAAGGCCAAGACTAGAGGTGTAGGGGTTGGAATCTGTGGACATAAGAGTGGGTGGGTTTTCAGGGAGAGGGTTTCTATGGGGAAAATGAAATCATTCCTGGGATAGACTAAGAAGCCAGTGGTGAGGAGGATCATGGGAAGGAGGTGAAATGTTATCAGAAGTACATGGAATCCCCAAAGCAAAGAAGACCTGTGGGATCAGTAATTTGCATTCTGCAGAGATATCTTGAAAGAAAAAAATGCCACCTGGATTGCCTTAAGGAGTTCTTTGGTGGCTCCAGGAGGAACATTTTGGCAGGTTTTGTGAGGATGAAGCCAGAAAACAGCCATTGTGGCTGGGAAGTGTTGGTCCTGTTGTAGGAAAGTTGCATCTGCTTGGTGGAAATGTAATACTTTTTCCACTCTGTTCCCCATGTTGTTGAATTAAGGCATGTTAAATAGCATTTCCCCTTTCTCATGCATGGGAATATTAGTTCTGGCTTTTGTCTTGATGCTGGAATATCTTAGCTATTTTTTTTTCTGAATTGTTTTCAGCAATTTAGTGAGGCCCTCCACAAGTTAGTGAGACCCTGTTTCAAAAATAAATAAATAAATAAAATAGGGCTGGGAGAGTAGCTCAGAGGTAGAATGCTGCTGGATTCAATCCTCAGCAACACACACACACACACACACACACACACACACACACACACACACACACACTATCAGGTATACAATGGACATTCAATTTAGAGAAAAACAAGTAATCTGTATGTTTTAAGTTTGAGGGGACCTAGTATTCATAGTGCAGAAGTTTCTCTTTTGCCAGTAAAAGTAATACTTACCAAATAATGTTATTTTTCTCTCTTATTGCTTTAGTACAATCAATCTGTACTGCTTAGTATAATCAGTATATAATGGAATTTTAGTTTCATTCCATACAATATTTATAAGCAAATTAAAACAGATTTTTTTAAACAAAGACAACTGCTAGATTCACAACAGAATGAAAATTTCACATTTATAAATGAGTGAAATAATGTAGGAAATATTCATCTTATTCATAATATCCAAGTCTTTTTTGATAATTGGTTCTGTTTTGCAAGTATCAGGTGTTTAAAAAGTGCTCCAAATAGTTTTTTTGTTTGTTTTTGTTATGTGGGTTGGGGCTTATTTTTATTATTTGCCAATTTGAATTATAAAACTCTGGACCTAAGCCTCTTCTTGAAATACTACTTTATTAAATACTACCTATTCATAATTTTTCAGTATAAACCAACCAATCCAATAACTAGGAGTATTTGGTAAAGCAATGAGAAACTGCAGTAACTACAACAAATATACATCATCACACTCTTTGTGGAGATGACACGCTGGAAATTTCAGGTGGTGCTTATTTTCAAACGTATGCTCTATTTAATGCGTCCCTATGTTCTCAGTCTCCAAAATAAATCTAGTGTGGGCAGCACCCTCCTCTTCCATCCACCATACAAAACAGGGGCTCTTACAAATCCCGAGCAGTGAAGTGTATAGTCATTTCAACTCTCCCTTGGCTTTTAAGGTTAAGGAGCTAATATTCTAATAGATGGTGCCTTTTAATCTTAATAAGCACCTAAGAACTCATTGAGTGAAAAATGAAGGTTAGCAATTGACCTTGGCAAGCTGATGCTTATAAACTATATCAATGTGAAATTGTGTTTTAGGTGAGAAACAGGAGTGGGTGTTGAGAGTGAGTAATAAACCATCCAAATGCAAATGGCGACATTTTATCACGCTGCTGTTCTCATTGGATGTTCTTCACAAGTGTGCCTTGAATTTATTTTTCTCTCTGGGTCTATAAATCTCTTTCCTGGACTGCAAATTGCATGAGTAGTAGGTTCCAGTTGTCAGGAGATGGGTTGGTTCATCTCTCAGACCTCGACTATTAAATACAATAGCCAAAAATAAAAAATAAAAAAAGTAGATTGACACAAGTTTTCAAGAACCCTAACATGAAAAAATATGTATCTTAGAGTCTCTTATTCTTTTTCATGTGCACTTTTTAAAATTAAATTATTTCTATGATAACTTGTTCCATCATGATGCATTTAGAAATGTAGAAACTAGCAATTGGAAAGACCAGCTGTCTCCATTGGTCTATCCTTCTGGGATAGGGTGACCTGCTTGCCATGCATTGTGGATCTTGGGCTTCTCTTTTATTCTTTTCCTGAAGCTGATATGCTTCTGCAACTCTCTAGCATTCTAACCTTGATATGTTACCTCGTTGACTTGTTTCACTGGGTGAAGTACCAAGGAATTCAAGTCTTGGATTTAATGAAAACAATCACCCTATATTTTACCCAAGTATGTATCACTGTAGAATCCATCAGTCTTCTTACATGTGAAGGCCACAGGATATGCAGCCCACAACCTATTACTCAGCCCTTTGGCTAAGTCATGCCAGGAGACACGGGGTAGAACCAGATACAAGACCAGAGGGTGACTCTGAGCTCTGCAGGAACCTCGGGACTGATCTGGGCCACTTTTCTCACCCTGAAGAGGATGAACTGAGGCCCAAGGAGGTCAGGTCCCTGTGCAGTCATACAGCCTCTTGGAGTTTGTGCTGGACGACCACCCTGCCAGTCCAACACTCTTCCTGGTCCCGTAAGCTTGGATGCCTCAGAAAACATCCATGTCATTGTTGTACACAAGCAAAAACACACCAACTTAGAGTTCAAGTTCTAAATATTCCCAACAGTCTATATTTTCCTGCTCCAATATCAGTGACATTTTGTCAGTCCCACTCATCTGGAGGGTGATGTTCAGATATTCCACACCCAGGCACTGAGCACTAATGTGTACCACATGTTGTACTAAGGGTCAGGAAATAAGGACAGACCATCTACCTGTTAATAGGAAATATTTCAAAAGAGTCATTCGCCTCCACACCATGGGTGGCATAAAGAAGATGATCTATAAACCAATTCCTTTAGACTCAGACTTTACAATAACCAGCTCAGGAACCAGAGAAACCCCTGCCAGGGTTAGAAGTGACTTTATAGCACAGATTCCTTGGATGGATGCCAGAGTGATACAGGGAAGCTCGGGACGTGGTCACCATTGGGCCTCTGGCAGGCCTGGGGAGATTGGATCATCTGATTACATCATTTTTAATTATTACCTCTTGACCTCATTCACTCGCTTTCTCTCACCACATCATGTACTGTTTTTAATTGGTCAGTAGCCGAAGAGTAATAAGCTTACTCGAACTTTCCAACATAGAGCATGAAAACGTGGGCTTCTGCGAATTCCAAGGTTTTGGATGGCAAAATCCAGCAAGGGCTCCAAAGCCAGCCGAGGGAGAGCGCAGCTTGTTCAACAGAATAACCTCACTTTAAGGTCTGAGTGCCAAGCAAATTTGTTAAAATTACTAAGCTCAGTTCTCAATTATATGTTTCAAGGGTTATTTATGTTGTGGATTTTCAATAGTCACCAAGTCTCAGCCAATCCAAGCGGTGGGCAGGGTCAGATGCTAAATCAGTAATTGTGTATAAAGCAGGAAACATAGAACTATTAGTGACTTGGATTAAGCCAGGGAGGCCTATTGAAATTATTGAAGAAACTAAAGCTGAGGTTTCTTTTTCTTTTTCTTTTTTTCTTTTTTTTTTTTTTTTTGCGGTACTGGGGATTGAACTCAGGGGCATTCTACCTCCGAGCTACACCCCCAGCCCTATTTTTTATTCTTTATTTTGAAACCAGGTCTCACTAAGTTGCAGTGCCTCACTAGGTAGCTGAGGCTGGCCGCGAACCCGGATCCTCTGGTCTCAGCCTCCCAAATGCTGGGATTACAAGCGTGT
>PVLC010002852.1:92688-107115 GCA_004027655.1 Graphiurus murinus | reverse complement strand
GCGCACGCTTGTAATCCCAGCATTCGGGAGGCTGAGACCGGAGGATCCGGGTTCGCGGCCAGCCTCAGCTACCTAGTGAGGCACTCTGCAACTTAGTGAGACTCGGTTTCAAAATAAAGAATAAAAAATAGGGCTGGGGGTATAGCTCGGAGGTAGAATGCCCCTGAGTTCAATCTCCAGTACCGCAAAAAAAAAAAAACAAAAAAACCTCCAAACAGGAAACCATAGGTATCCTCCCTAAGAAATCTGACCAGTTTTTTTTTTTTTAAATGCCTAAAACAAGCCGGGCGTGGTGGTGCACGCTTGTAATCCCAGCATTCGGGAGGCTGAGACCGGAGGATCCAGGTTCGCGGCCAGCCTCAGCTACCTAGTGAGGCACTCCGCAACTTAGTGAGACTCGGTTTCAAAATAAAGAATAAATGCCTAAAACAGTCTGATATCAGGGCCTTTTTGACAGAAAATATGAGTTGAGGAATCCTACAACAATGCTCATAGTCAATGAAACCTAGTAACCTGTACAAGTTTTCAGTTAGCTTTTTACTGCACCACTTTGAAATAGGAGTGTTCAGCCTAGATTACCAGGCATTTGAGAAAAGATCCGAGCATGAAAGGGGAAAACAAAGGAAAAAATGCAAGTGAAAGAAACAAAGGAGGGGGTATATGATGGTCTAAAGCTTTAAAATTAAAACCTGTATAAATGTTTGTTGTTGTTTTTTTTTTTTAAAAAAAAAGCATGTGCATTAACTCCGATAGAAATGCAAACTTGAAACAATGAAGAAAGGATAGCAAAGTCTCTGACCCAACCTTCCAAAAGAGTTTTCTGAAGAAGGAAGAGACACACTGTCATCAGTCTTTGTCATTGTGGGGAAGTACAATCACAATTTTGGCACAGGTATGTGAGTGAGTTTTAATGTTTTATAAAAAAAAAAACATGGGGGGGGGATAAAACTTCAAAATAGAGAATCCATTTTTTGAGTATATTATGAATGTCTATTTAGAGAATTCTAAATGCTAAAATTATCAGAAACTGCATGCTTGGGACTATGACACAAATCATCTATCACAGACAAGTTTCTGTTTGAGGTCCCTTCCCGTCAAGGGAAGTGGTTGTCAGAACTCAATCCAGGAACTGGATCACCATAGCCTTTCTTTTACATTGGTTATACTTGGCTATGTGTTGGGACATACAAAGAAACTGGGACAGTCCATCTGATGGCTCCTCCTTCTCAGACTCCCAAGGAAAACACTGCCTTTTTGGAAAGAGCCAACATATAGTTTCTGATATTCCAATGGCTCCTTTTTGAAGAACCACCAAGAGGTGAGGATCTATGTACTGTGGGTCCTCTATGAAACTTTAGAAAGAGGCTCCTAAAAATCTCTCATATTTTCTAAAGGTCCTTCAAAACAAGCCTATCTTCTCTTTCCCAATAGCTGAGTCTAGAGGATCTCTCAGATCAGGACAAATTCTAATTGCTAGTAGAGAAATCAGCAGATGAAAGAAGTCCATAGTAGAGCTAATAATATTGATGACTGTATAACTAATAACATTTTCCATAGTATAACTAGTACTTAGCATGTGCTGGGTTGCTGAGCTAAGTGCCCTTCATGCATACATCATCACAACAATCCTACAATATTGCCATTATTCTGTCTCCTTATCCAATTTGTAAGTAATAGGGTCAAATTTTGTATTGACACTCTTAATCATTATGCTAGACTAGTGGCACAAGACCCACATTGAAAAAATTGGCAGCATTCTCAGCAGATGAACTTCCTATAAAATTGATTCCTTACCTGGCCAAATCCATTAAATGAACCACCAGAAGCCTAAACAGAAATGGAAATCAGAGTGTTATTTTTTCTATTACTTTTATAAGGTTAGTAAATATCCCTTGGGCAAGTTGGAGAGTAATGACTACCACAGATTTTAAAATAATACAAAAGGGTGCTGAGCATGAAAGTACTTAGGAAATGCAAAAGGCCATGCTGTATTATTTTAAATAGGCTGACAAAAAAAAAAAAAAAAAAAGAAAGGATTGTTTACAATTATTGCTGGTGTATGGCATAGTGCTCACTAAAGCCTATTTTCACAGTAAGGAGAAAATGGTTCCAGAGAAAAGCCATGAGGGGTCAAATAGCTCTTTGTTTTCTGGTCATTGATAAAATCTGGAAGAAGGTTTTCCATCATTTCTATACCCCGTCATTTTGATGAACAGTGACTAACTATGAGATTCTACAGTTTCAATGGGCCTCAGTAGAAACATTTCATGTGTTCTTATCAGACTGGAACCACTTCCAGAATAGAAAACGGGTTTGTGCTGCCTGTGGCATAGCACATTTTTAGTGTCTGAACAGTAAAAATGAAAATAGGTAGGATGAACTCAGAAAATGGAATGGTAAGACAGATTTTCATGAATTCCCAACATAATTATTTTGCTTTTGTGGGAATTTTTTGTCAACCTATTTATGATTGGTTTGCACATATTTGAAGAGGTGCATGACAATCTGTCAAGGAGATCAATCTGGCCTCCAAGACAATATAGTGGATAATGAAGTAGGAGAGAGACATTAGGAAAAACAGAACCTACAGGAGTCTTTGGCTAGTCTATACTACAGACTGGGGTTAAGTACCTCATCTTTACCAGCCTCTATTTCTTGATACAACAATCCATATCTCTGGTTAGCAATTTCATCTTCAGATAAATCTGAGTTGCTTATGTGATTGTCTTGCGAACTATTAGTGTTCTGGGAGGTTGCCAGAATTAATGATATAGCTATCTCCTGGCTTTGGTACAGGCAGCTAGCAATGGCCAGTTCCCCACTTACATTTGCTGGTAGGCCAACCTCAATTTCTTCCCTGCTCTCAGCCATATTTAAATGTTCCCAGCAATTATCTAAGTTTCCCATATCTCTGAAAGGCCAGTGGTTATTAGAATCTAGCCAGTTGGAAAAATCTACTTGCTTGGCCATTTGGTATACCAGAGAACCTTGAAACACCCTTAGTATTATTCACTGGTGAATTCAAGGCTAAATGACAGATTTGACCTGGATCTGTTCCCTAAGAGTCTGTGTTTGCAATTCTTGGCAAGTTAATGATACAACTACAGCTTCCAGTCACTTACATGAACACTGTTCTCTTCTACTTGCATCAGTTTCCAGGAAATAATTAAGGTCTGTCCTAGATTGAACTGCCACTTTATATTTCATTGATAAAATAACATCCTAACTTTTATCCCTGTCATATCTAGGAACATTTAACACATTATCACACTGAATTTCTTCAGCATCTGCACTGCCCTGTGCTGGGTGATATATTACAGTATGGTTGAGAGGGTCTACTAAATTTGTCTTCATGTCTTTTCTCACTAAATCTAATCCCTCATGACTGGCATCTTCAATATTAGATAAAGAGTCAGTATGGCAAGGTAAACTTAAGGTATCTGTGTAATTGGTAGGTTTAACTCAAGCATTCTATATTTTTATAATTATTGATTATTATTTGAATCCCATCATATGGCCCTTGGTCTCAGTCACCATATTCATCTGCCATGTCTACTCTTTCATGTTTTTTCTAAAAGATTAGCTTTCTCAAAGTAATTTTCATCCATTTTTATACTCTTCTTACAGCTCACTTTTAGATCTTTCCTAGTTTCTAATTCATTAATTTCAAGGGCCTCCTGCTCTTTTTCTTCTAATGTTTTGAGGCAATCCATTGCCTTGTTTCCTGTACTTTCACATATATTCTCTTCAAATTCCTCTGTACTATCTAGTGCCTTGACATCAATATCTCCAGTGTCTACCTTTTGACATGTCTCCACACCTGCCCACATAGAATCTTCTATCTTCTGTATCTCTTCTTCTTCATCTGACTTTTTGACATCTTTGTGAGTGTCTTTGAGCAGGCCAGCTGTACCAATGGCTGGCATCTCTGAGGTAAGTTCATCTGGCTTTTCCAACTCCACACAAGCAGCAATGGCAATTACAGTCCCCACCATGGGGTTTGGGGACAGCTGTTCATTTCCACCTGCAGGGTCTGGCCCCAGGACTTGCTCACCCTGCTCAGCTACAGTAGACCAGTCAGCCGAATAATGAGTTATGGTGGATAATTTCATGTCTTGCTCTGCTTCAGAGAGACATGAAAAGTCTTCTTGAGACCCACTTGGGGTCAGTTCCTGGCTGACACTGTCTGTTCTAGCATCAGGGACCCAAGTAAATGCACCTATATCAGTTTGACATCTTTGAATTTCTTCGGCCAACCCACTGTCTGGAGTTTCCTCCATGATCAGGTTACACATGGAAAGACTTTTTGAAGAATCAGTCTTTAAAGTATGCAGAAAAGCAAAGGAAAAAAAAAAAACATAAGATGAAATAGACCATGGTAAGATTTGATGAGAAACACAAAGCTCTTCAGTAGGGTACCAGTTAAAACTGGAAAGTGTTTAAATTAATTGGCATGAGGTTAAATTTATGACCAGCAATGCCACGCAATGAAAACTCATTCTAAAAATCACCATGTATATAATGCATATTAAATATTTTTAAAACCCAGAATTTCCTGGATATTTACCTACCGGTTGTACCAAATCAGTGGTTGTCTATATGAATTAAAAAAACAAAGAATAACATTAAGGCAAGGGAAGAAAATTCACTGGTAAATTAAAATCTCATGCTATCTGGAGACAATATTATGCTGAAGGCTATGTCTTTTACTGGTTTAGAATTAAATTTTACAACTGGTTTTTTCATAGGAAAGGTTTTTGTTCTAAAATTGTTTAAGCTCTCCTTTTGAGAGCTTTCTTTGATGCTTCAAGGATCCTAAAGAATCAGTGTAAATCTGCTACTGCAAAAAGTATGGAGATGACCATCGTTTGTTTTAAGAGGAGAAAGTAATAATGTCATTTCAGAAGACCAGACCCACAAATAGCTAAGTCTTTCAAACTTTCCCTTTGCCTATCATACTCACTAAAAAAAAACAGAAGAAAATAGGAAACTCACATAGGTTTCTTAAGACCACATGACCAAAGCTTTTCTAAGACACAAGCCTTACCCTAAGGCAGATCAGGTACCACTGGTCTCCTCATTTCACAGTGCCAATATAGCACTACAAAGCTCCATTCATATCTCTTTCCAAACTCTAAATTCTGGAAATACTCATTCTTGCACAGCGGATCAGCTGAATGAATATCGTCAGTAATATCTACTTTTTATTGATACATCAGGCTGAATATTCTTTTTTTTTTTTTTTTTTTTTTTTTTTTTTTTTTTTTTTTGCGGTACTGGGGATTGAACTCAGGGGCGTTCTACCTCCGAGCTACACCCCCAGTCCTATTTTTTATTCTTTATTTTGAAACCGAGTCTCACTAAGTTGCGGAGTGCCTCACTAGGTAGCTGAGGCTGGCCGCGAACCCGGATCCTCCAGTCTCAGCCTCCCGAATGCTGGGATTACAAGCGTGCACCACCACGCCCGGCTTGAATATTCTAAAAATAAGATATTATTTAATTCTCACACAAATCTCTAAAATATATGTTATTACCCTTGCTTTGCAGAGGAGAAAATCTGAGGCTTAGAGAATTGTAGAAGTTGCTCAATTTCACAAAATTATAAGTATTAGAGTCTGGACTCAAATCCAGGGCTGTCCGGATCTAAAGTTCAAATTATTATCCAAGTTTCATTGAATATAATAATGAAAAATGTTTTCCACCACCTTCCATTTTCTCATGCACACTGTGCCTATATTCTTCTTTAAAGCAACCACATATACACATGCCCTTCACAGGAAGAAGCAAAGGGACACAAGGACACCTTCTTGACAAGTCACCCAGCAGTTGGGCCACTGGTACACATTTCTCTACTAATATCTCCAGGTTCTGGAAATGTACAGAAACTTCAAGGGACTAATGAGTACTGTAGGAGAATATATGATCATTAAATGTATAGGTGCTTTTTCCATCACAAGTGAAATAGTATATAATAACATTTCCAAATTTTTATAGATTAAGATATATGAAAAGAGTTCTTGAGATTAAGATATGAAAGAGTTTTATAGATTAAGATATATGAAAAGAGTTCTTAGATGTCTTACCGTCCATAAGTCCCAGGGCAATGTCTAAAAGCAAATAAACAAAAATATTATTAGTATATAAATAACAAGCATTTAAAATACATAGGTAGCAATAAATTCAGAGAGATGATAAAAGCTCTTGAAATCGTAAACATTTTTAAGCATTTAGTATAGCACTGTATACTAATGTACTAGAGGGCTGTGTATTAAAGTACTTTAGTATAGAACTTTCCTCAGTAATAGAAACATTCCATAACTGTGCTATAAAATATGGTATCCAATAATCATATGTGGCTATTGGGCACTTGAAATGTGTTAGTGTAACAGAAAAAAATTTTTAGATTTTACATAATTTAAGTTGAAAGTAATATATATGCCTAATAGATACCATATTGGATAACACAGGTCTAACCAATCTGCCTTTTTATGTAAATGGAAAACTATACTATATCTGAAATATGATGAATAGGTCACTTTAACATACACACACACACACACGTAGATACACACAAACTCCATTAAAATAAACAAGATATCTAGACATGAAAGACTGTCACATCATTAAGCATGTACAGATCCTAAACACGCCTAAAGCCACTCCTCCCTTCGCCACATTCAAGATATATTATGGCCAATATGATGGCACATGAATACCAAAAAAGTAGTTCTTGAATATTTTGAATTATATAACATGCAGCTCCATTATTTGGTATTTGTGCAAACTAGCAGGGTACCCACTAAAACTATGAATGGATTACACTTACTAATAGGATTTTAATTATAAAGTTTATTGACCCTGAGGAATGAATACAGATAATTTAAGTGACTTCCACTGTGGGTGAGGGGAGTGGAATTGATTTCTCTCTCTCTCTCTCTTATTTCCTCTGTGGTTGAGAATTTCTGCTAAAGTCACATCCCTTTATTATGCCTATGTTTTTGTGACTACATCCATGTTCATTCACTTGTTTTGAAACATTAAATGTGAACTGCAAACTAGAGAGCCTGGCACCTGGCACCCCCACTTTAAGTTATGACAGTTTCCACAGGAGATTACAGATTTTTCATTTGGATTCTGTTCTGATTCCCTACGCACATGTGTAAAATCTTTCTCAATCTCTCTCTCTCTCTCTCTCTCTCTCTCTCTCTCTCTCTCTCTCTCTCTCTCTCTCTCTCCCTGTTCTAACTATACTGACTTGCCCGCTCTGCATCTCTGTGCATCTTAGTTGGTCTCCTGCTTAGCACCTTCTCATAGAATAATGAACACAGGGGAGTAGAGCAGTTCCATTGAACGCCATGCTTTGTTGTACATGGACCCCTTCGGCATCTAATACACATTTTTTTTTTTTTTTACGGTACTGGGGATTGAATCCAGGGGCATTCTACCTCCCAGTCAAATCCCCAGTCCTATTTTTTATTCTTTTATTTGAAACAGGGTCTCATTAAGTTCCAGAGAGCCTCACTAAGTAGCTGAAGCTGGCCACGAACTTGGATCCTCCGGTCTCAGTCTCCCAAGTACTGGGATTACAAGCATGTGCCACCACACCTGGCTTCCTAATATGCATTTTCTGATTATCCAGATGGTTTCTGCTTCCTTGCTTCACAGCCTCTTAAGAAATACAGATCATAAATGCTACTACACATCTCTGCATAAGGCGGCCAGCACCAGCACTTTCTCCCAAGGAAGGCAGCAATGCAAAACATCCTGTTTATTACTTTTCAGGATCCTGAAAGGATGTGTGCTCATGGGAGCACTGCAGAGATCACAAGACGAGGTTTTCTGCTAGCAGCAAGAATGCAGTTGAAAACAAGGGGTCAGGGACTGTAAAGGAGACCATGATGAGTGAAGGTGAAAGAAAGCCAGCAGAATCTCACTGCCCTGAGCTTTCTGTCACTCAGCCTAAGCCTTTCCTCTTTGCCAAAGAGAAGAGATATGACAGGAGCTGGACTGTGGAACTACTCTGCTGTGAGGTGACTCAATTATGGCCACTGGAAATTTATTATCTGAAGACTTTTGAGGATTAATCAAAGTTTGTTTTATTTTAATTCTAAAAAAAATCCTCTAAACCAAGGGTGATAGTGCACGTCTGTAGTCCAAGCTGTTCAGGATGCTGAGGCAGGAGGATTGCTTGAACCCAGGAATTCCAAGCCAGCTTGGGCAACATAGTGAAACTCCAACTCAAAAACAAAACAAAACAAAAAAGCCCTTAAGTCTTAAGTCCACATAAAGCTCCATGATTTATGGATTAATTTAATCATGAATTGATATAAACTATGTTTCTTGATTCAAATTTGCAGACAGAAATGCTATGGACTCTCACTCACTAATCCATATAGCATCCACTGCAGAAAGTTTTGCTTTTGCCACGAAAGTTAACTATGCAGAGTAAAGGAGAAAATGTGCCATGAATTCTGCTGGCTATCTGTACAGTGGCAAAGCTTTGGAAAGAAAGTATATTGAATTACATGGGCATTCATTTCCTACTTTTCTTGGTCACCAAATGCAGAATCCTCAAAATTGCTAACAGTTGCTACTTTAACATTTAACAATTATATTTAAAAAGCATTCCAATGAATGTTAAGAAAGGTTTTATTGAAACAGATTTCTGTAGTTGAACAAATTTGGGGAACTCTAAATTAATCTAAACAGTGTTTTAAAAATAATTGTATGACTTCTCAGAGGCTTTAGTATTTTAATGTACTTTATGAATTTCATAGAAGAGAATTAACAGAAATATCATCGTGAAACATTTACCTAAGAAACTCATTTTTAGGCTTACATCTGGCCTATTTAATATCCTACTTGTTGACATATTAGACTTTTATTGCTCCTATATTATAACAGGGTGGCTTTTAGAAACCAAATCACCTTCTAGAACAAAGCATGGAACAGAAAGAAGCCTTAATTATTGAGGTTCATATTGAGCAGTCTGCTCTACAGTGCTTTTCTGTAAAGTACCAAGACAGCTTCAAGACTGATAAATTGAGTTAGCTTTGAATTCCCACATTGCATTTGATAATAAATTGTCATTAATTAATTTGCAGTATAGTCTAGAATCTTTGGATTTGCCCAAATTCAAATGTGAGAACTCAAGAACATCCAGAGTACTTATATAGAAACTAGGAATCTAGTTCAGTGATACAGCATATGTTTCTTCCTTCCACTAGTAGAGACAATTATAAATAACTGTATTCCAGTGGAATCACTCACAGGTCATTAGAGCACCTGCCACCACTGTCTCTAACAAAGAATCTTGTAATACAATAACTATTGAAATAAGAGAAGCATTGAGAGTAAGGAAATGATGAGCAAGGATAAGCTTAAGTAGGTAAGCAAGGTCAGCCCAAAACATTTCTGTTCAGACATAATCTCATAGTTATTTCAAACATGCTTTAACGTGCAAAGTAAGAGGAAGAAAGGAAGAGAAAACAGGAAGAGAGTAAGCCTAAAGCCAAAAGAGATTTATTTAGGAAAGTCATAAAACATTATCATCCAAACCTGAGAACAAATGGGGGTACTGTTAATGACTCAGTGAGAGATGATCCCTGGGCAAACAGGAATGTATGGTTATGCCAGCTCTGTGGGAAGGGAAAGCTAATGGTATGAGGAGGTTTAGAATATGGTATTGAAAAGCCCCTCTTTCTACCCTTTTTTTTTTCCTATTAGGAATATTTATTAACCAAAAAGAAATGTAGATAATAGTTACTTTAAAGGGATGGTGGTTATTGGTTACTTTCAAGTTTATTAAAGTTTATAAAATAACATCCCCAAACATCTGAAAAATCACTTGATACCTGAGACATAGGTGAGTGGGTCACTCCAGCAGAACCCATAGGTGCCACCTCTGGCTTGAAAGGGTCAAAGTCCAGATCCAGCAGAGTCTCCTCTTTCTTTGCCTCAGGAACTTCATTCTGTTAAAGTAAACCATACATTAGTTGAACCTGATAAGCCTGCATGACACATTCCATGTACAATCCCTCTAATATCATTATCAATCTCCCCCTAAACATGCCATGATAGTTTACCATTTACATGGCTCATCCATACACTTCCAAAGTCACTCAGCTAAATGTGGTGAAAAGGGAAATAACTAACTCTGGCCAAGTCTAATCTAAGTCCCCTTGAAACATGTTCCAGGCTCCAGTTCCTATAACTTTGTCCAACTCCAAGTCCAGCCAACAAAGAATGTCTTTGAGAGGTGTCATAATGCCCCCCTAAAAAAAAGCAAGGAATCTTCTTCTCTTTTAGTTCAGAAAATTCAGATCAAACAACTACAAATGACCAGAGAGATAAAAATGGGCTAAGACTTATACCTGTTACAGTAACCCACTGCTATGATGTCCCTCTGAGAGCTAAATCTAAGATTTAAAAGGAAAGGGACCAATAGGTACTACTGAGCTCATTTCATCTACCTTGTCTTGGTGGTGCCCTATCCCTTGATAGTCATACTATGATCCATTCTTTGTGTATATTATTGTTTGTTTGCATTATTTGTATGTGAAAGAAATGGTGAGAGAGAGAGATTGAGAAGGAAGGAGAGAGAGAGGGAAAGAGGAAAAGAGGGAGAGAGGGAGGGAGGGAGGGAGGGAGAGTGAGTGTGCCATGCTCCCAAAATTTATTGCAAAATGAACCTCGCAAAACATTCTTGGATTAGAAATAAGGTAAGCCAAATAAAACAGAAGGGAAGCCCTTCTGGGATAACCAAAAAAAAAATCTATAGTACAAAACATTAACATTTATTCATATACTTGTGGCATCATGACACAGGAAAACAACCTGGGCTTGGAGTTGGTCTAACCCAGATTCAAGTTACACCATAAAGAACAGAGCTCAAAGAAAGTCTCCATAAACTAGACCACAATGAAGAGAATTGGGGTCAGTTTCACATAATTCAATTTGCATGTACTTGGTATTTGATATAAGCTTCATTTTTTTTTTAACATTTTGTTGTCTGAAAATTGAAAGATCAAATCAATGTAAAGAGAAAGTAGTAAAAAGAAATAGAGATATTTGGAGCAAGTTTATTATGAACAGGAGTTATTTTCATTAATATTTCTCATAAACGTTTCAAAACCTAAAAATGCACAAAAAGTTGGGGGCCTAATGGATTACACTTTCCTTAGCATAACTTTATTCATTGTAGAGAAAAGCTGCTTGTATATCATGCTATTATCCTTGAGTTTTCTATTTTACATCATGATTAGTCCTCAAATATTTTTGAAAACTTCATAAGGACAATGTTCTTCTGGGAACCCCTCGTTCTTTAATAATTACAACCACAAAATGGATTCCTTTGCCCTTTATTCAAGATTCACATGAGTTTTGTTTTTCACCAACTTTTGTATTGATAAAAGTTATACTTTTTAACTTATACAACACTTACAATATGCAAGGCACTGTTCTAAGAACTTGATATACATGAACATTATCCCTACAGTAACGTACTCTAATGATGACAATACTATTATTGCCTTTCAAGCAATCACTGTACTCTATTCTCCAAGCTGCATTGTATCTGCTTGTCTATTCTAATCCCTACAGAAAACCAAGGAGGAGATAGTATCATTTCCCCACTTGGAGGAATGGTAGGTGAGTGAGGTCATTTGTTGTCCTGGGTCTCTCAGCTGCAATGCAGCAGAGGGAAGACTGCAGTGGAGTGTCTCTGACTCCCAGGCTGCTGATGAGACTGGTCTCACAGCTCTCAAATAGGTACCCAAAGATTTGCAGAAGTTTTCTCCAAGTTCTGAAAAGTCACCATGTAAATTTAGGCCACAAAAATACATTCTTTATTCTCTTATGGGCCTAATGAATACCCTTCAGGAAGCTCAAATGCAAACTCAGACATCAAAGACAAAAAGATTAGACTATAATGGGCTATCCTCAGACTTGATTTAGATAAGTTTTGCCACTTGCTAGGTATCTTTCCCTAGGCAATTAGTTCAGCTTCTTTGAGCCTCATTTTCTTCATGCATAAAATGTAGATAATATCTTGTAGAATTATCGTGAGTGATAAATACAAGAAATGCACTGTACATAACATATAGAAGCTACTAAAATTGGAAGCTAACATTATTAATTACTATTAATAACAAGGTATTATCCATGACTATGTAAAATTACTGCCATCAAATATCCATATTATTCACTTGAGTGCCACCAAAATATGTGGATGGCTTCCTCACACTCAACTTCTATTAGTTTTACCCCCTTGACCTTGAAAGTACATATATCAAAAAGTATTCTGACAGATCTATAAAAAGATCAGGGGGTTGCCTGTTTGTGTATGTGGTATTGCTAATTAGAAGGGCAGAGAAGTACTCCAACTCCATTACTATATGTAGAAACACAGTGCCATGTAATTTCGTCACACAGCAAGAGAAAAACTAATATTTTCCTATCCCTTTCATCTACATCAGCATTAAAGTAGATCTGGTTTGTCCTGGTCCTAATTCAAAAGTTTTTGGTGAATTTGATGTTAAGTACTTTTTTACACCAAATACTGGAAGAGGTGACCAGGAATATTCCTTCTAAGAAAGAAAACTAGCTGAAGAAACCAGAGTGGTAGAAAGTCATCCGATTGGAAAATATTCCCAATTTTAATAATCTTCTGTGCTATGTTTCATTAGATATCTTCTTGTAGGGACATCTAAGTTTGTGAAGGTACTAGATCTCTTCTAGGATAGGTATATAATGAAGCACAATCCTCTTGTCTTGCCTTGCCATGCTGAATAGATTTTACTTCTATGCTCCTTGACTTGGAGTTGACCATGTGTCATGCTTGGGTCAGTGGATATTAGTTAAGATAGTGCAAGCAAAGTTTTAAAATATGCTTGCATGATCAGTTTTCTTTTTGTTTATTTTCTTGCTATTTGCCTTGAAAAATACAGCCTTGAGTAACCACTGGTCCAAGGAGGATGAGAGAGACATGGTGCAGAGCTGGATCCACTCATCATCTAATTTCCCCAAACCAGTGCTAAAGCGAAATTCTTAAAAGAAGCCAAAAAATAAAAGACATGTCACTTATAGAGGAATAGCAAAAGGACAAGATTTCTCAGGAGAATTAATGAGAGCAAACAGTACAGCATATCTTTAAAGTTCTGAGAGGAAGACATAGCCAACTTAGAATTCTGTGCTTCTTAAAAACATTTTTAAAATTCAAAAGTGAAGACACATAAAAGCAGAAAGACTTCACCATTAGAACTACATTACAACTACTATGGAAGGACACCTTGCAGGTAGAAAGAAAGTAAAGATATGGAAATAAAAATCTATAAAAGGGACGAGAATCACCAGAAATGACTGCTACATAGCTAAATATATATTGTGTTTCTTATCATTTACACATCTTTAAAAGATAACTAAGTACTTAAACAAAAATAACAAAGTATTATGAAGTTTATAAAATAGGTAAAAGTAAAATCCATAACCAAAAAAACCAGAAGAGAAATGGAAGTATATTATTGTGAGTTTCTTGATAGACTGTGATACATTAAAATATATACTATAAACCCTAAAGTATGAATCCCCCAAAAAGTGAGGAAAAAAAGTAGAAGGGTTACATGAAAGATGAGATAACAGAAAAAAATCAAGGTAATAGATTTAAACCTCACTGTATAAAAATAGTATAAATAAAGCAATCAAAAGGGAGAGATTATCAAAATGAATTTAAAATCAGGACCCAACTACATATTCTGTATAAGAAACTCAGTTCAAGTATACCCCTCTTTCAATACTTATAAGATTAAATAGAGAGAAAATCAGCAAGGCTATAAAAAGTATAGACACTATGATCAAACTTGACCTAATACACATTTATAAAACCCTCTACCAATAAAAGCACAATATGTGTTTTTTTCAAGTGCACATTAAAATATAACATGATAGACAATAGTTGGGAAACTTAAAATAGGTAATAATTTTTAAAACATCCAAGTAAGTTATACAAAGTATATTCTCTGATTACACTGGAATTGATTTCTAGAAAATCCACAAATAACACACTTCAAAGAACTTAATGATTCAAAGAAGAAATCAAAGTGAAAGTTACAAATGAAAAAATACATCAAAATTTGTAGGACTACTGCTAAAGAAGAACTTATGGGGAGATTTATAGAACTAAGCCTCTATATAAGAAAAACAAAGAAAACTCTCAAATTAAAAACTCAGTTTCGAGCCGGGCGTGGTGGCGCACGCTTGTAATCCCAGCATTCGGGAGGCTGAGACCGGAGGATCCGGGTTCGCGGCCAGCCTCAGCTACCTAGTGAGGCACTCCGCAACTTAGTGAGACTCGGTTTCAAAATAAAGAATAAAAAATAGGGCTGGGGGTATAGCTCGGAGGTAGAATGCCCCTGAGTTCAATCCCCAGTA